>JBDJHY010964387.1:0-24670 GCA_039654485.1 Withania somnifera
ACTTGGTTAATCTATCAACAACCTTAAAAGCCATAGCGATATGCTTGCACTTCCATTGAGGAATGGAATTCGATGAGTTAAACCACCTACCATCTTATGCTCAAACTTAACCTGCTATTTGTTTAGATCTCGCCAGGCTATTGTGATTGTCCCAGGCCACCACGATTATGCAAGATCATGGTAAATTATAAATAGCCAGACCTCAAATTTTCAAATAGATTTCTTATTTTCTTCTTTAATTCTCTTGTTTCTTCTTTACCAAAAAATCACACCAAGGATCGATTATTATTTTTGGGGACTTTGTGGGGGAAGATTCCTAGTCTACCTCCTCATTTTAGGTAAGCATTCTCTACACTCTTTTTTCTTCTTCCCCCTTCACTCAAGTGAAGCTCCAATGGAGTTTTTGTTCCTTGGAAATGGTATTTAGAGGATTATTTGTTTATTTTGCATATTTGGACTATTGGTAGAGTAATTACCATTGCAGGATTACTTTCCACCAAATTCCAGGTGCATAGCATGTTTAATTCTCCATTTTTTAATCCGGGAAATGTTTTGCACTTTTTCCATGAACTTTGTTTGGCCAACTGAGGACCTTTTTTGTGGTTCAATTGTGCTCATTTTTAACCACACATTCATTGGGATGGGGCCTTTGTGCCAGTATTTTTAGTTTATTTTTTTGGGCCATGGGGCCCACATGCCTGTTTTTAAGGCTCGAATTACACTTGGAAATATGGGTGTAATTCTTGCTTTTTTGAACCATGGATATGTAATTTCATTGTTTCAGGAGGATTCGGGTGTATTGAGAGGTTCGGGCTAGTGTTGCATGCTTTTCGAGGTTTTCACCGATGCGTAGGTGGGATAGGTTTACTTTTCTTTAAACTAGATTATTATAGAATACTTTTATGGTGTGGCTAGTTGTGTGGGTTAGCTGTTTTTTTAAGCCTATTTTATCTTATTTACTTGCTTTTGGGGGCTCCGTTGAAGGGACATATATGGTGTTTGGATGTATTCAGTTTTCCTAGCCTTGCCTTAGAAGACCTTGGACCCTATTTTACTTTGATGAGCCACGATATGACTGTTGTATGCTGTATGTGGTTGTCCTATCCTTGTTGCTGGTGGCCTCAATACCCTATTATGATGTGATGAGCCATGATACGGTTGATGACTGAGTTGAGTTTTTAGCTGGTGGCAGTTGGCGGATCCTAGTCTGTCGTTTGTCCCCATATTATTATGTTGTGCCGCCATTATGCATATTAGATATTGAGCTTTGTAGTTCAAGAACGGACGATGCGCGGGGCTATGGTACTAAGGTATCAACCAACTTAACTAAAACCAGAAGGTTTTATGTCTTAATAATGAAAAAGTGATCTTCTTAATTATATGTATACTTATTCCATAACCACCTAATGCTATGGAACTATTTTTAGAATATAACCCGAATAAATCTTTGACTTTCACAAAACTATATCTTGGACAATGTTGATTTTGAGGCACGGACCTCCTGGGCAGGGCCCATGCTGTTTATATTGAGGCATGGCTTCCCAGGGCAAGGACCCTACTATTGATTAGGAGGTGTGGACCTCCTGGATGCATTCCCCACTGATGATATTAAGGCACGGACCTCCTGGGTGGGTCCCATACATTTGATAGTTAGGCATGGACTTCCTTTGTGTGACCATATAGTTGATGTTGAGGCGAGGACCTCCTGGGCATGGTCCATACTGTTGATATTGATTTGGGTCCTCCCAAGGTGCCGACCCTGGTATTGATTAGGAGGCTCCGGACCTCTAGGGGACGAATCCCATTGTTAGCACTAAGTCCCAACCTCCTAGTACTAGATGACTATGTCCTGATTTACTTTTCAGCACCCCTGTGCATTCATTCTACTCGCATTGCTTGTACTTTCCGGGCTTAACAGGGGAGTCATGGTGAGTTTTGTTGTGTTTTTTGTTCCAAGAAGTCGGATGGGTCCTATGGTAGGTTTTTTTATGTTTCATCTATTTGTATTCAGTGGTCTTTTGGGGGCCATTTGGGTTAATAGTTGTTCCTTACTTTATTCATATTCATGTCCACATTTTATTACTTGTGGTTAGACTCGAATGTCTTTTCAGTGTTAGTATGCTCAGCAGGAGTCCAAGTACGTTTTCTCTAGTTCTTTTTAGCTTTATGCGATAATTAGTTATCCATGTGTGACAATCGCGCTTAGACTACCTGTTTAATTCCTGTACTTTCTCTCTACCAGTAGTTAGTATTTGCTCTTATTACCTATCCTATATTTAGCAGTTTGTTCTACATTTCCCACTTATCAGAATTGACCTATTTTACTTTCCTCGCTATTTCCTTACTTGTATTTTATTTTAGCTTGGTGAGCATTAACATTCGAGCTGATCGTGGAGTCTATGCTATTATAACCTGCTCTTTTGTTTTTCATGGAAGGCCTTGTGTAGTACTTCTATATATTCCCTTTTGGATACTCCTTTTAGCATCTCTATTCCTTTGACTCCAGGTTTTGGTCTTTGGCGTTGTCTATATTTATTAGGCCCCACAATTATATATTTTTGGGTATGTTATTGCTTGATTGTTGTTTGTGAGTGTCATGTGGCCCTATTATGAGTTGCTCCAGGATGTAGGGACATGCTTGTCTATAGAAGGATTTTAGATGCCATCATAATCCAAAATTTGGGTCATGACACATTCCATGTTTTGGTCCATCGTAGATTCTAACTTAAACTAATGGAACTTAGGGATCATTTCACGGAGGTCCTTATAGCCTGTCGATTCAAATGAAAAATTATAAAACGGTATGTAAAATAGAAAAAATTCTAAATTTTAAGGAAAATTCACCAACTTCATTTATTTATCTCAAGAAACTCTAAGAATTAATTTCAAGGTGTAACAACTTCTCCCCCTTGGGATCATTTACCCTTGAATGAAAACATAAAGCTATGAAGAATGGGGAAAAGGCTACAAAGCTGATAGAATGGCTACAAAAACTGTTATAGAAATTACCATAACCTACCAAACATGAATAAGCTTGTCATGCCCCTAGTCACCCCCGAGGTAGGTCCGGCATCCTTAGTCACTAAGTTGTCATACAGTGTAAACAAAATTTAAGTCTGAATTAGAGCAGCCTTAGAGAACCACTTAGATCATGCATATATCCACTAACATCACTCAATGAAAGTAATATCGATTATATCAAAAGTGTAATAGGAAACTCAGAATAGTTAATAAATAGTCTTAATGAAAGAATAGATAAACTCAAGTCTCAAAATCATACTTCTCAATCTAAAAGCCTCTACTAGCTAAATAATGGTCTGCTAGCACATGAGTTTACTAGACAATCTATAATAAATGAAAAAATAATAATTAAGCTAAAGTACAAGCTCTAAATAAATAAAATAAAGAACTCCATAGCTTGCCCTCGAATCAAGTGAGAACTCACCAATCTTCTACTCTACTAAGAATGCAAGTAGTGTCAACCTCGAATGTCAGGATTGTAGGAAATATCTGCATGGGGGTTAACACATGAAGCAAGACTAGAATCAGTACATAATACATGTACAGAGTACGTGATAAAGAATAATACAAGTTGTACAATGTAATGATAAGTACTATGCAATGCATGAACAGTAAATCTCAACTTCAACTCAAACTCAAATATGCAATTTAGCA
Organism: Withania somnifera; assembly: GCA_039654485.1. Lineage (NCBI taxonomy): Eukaryota > Viridiplantae > Streptophyta > Magnoliopsida > Solanales > Solanaceae > Withania > Withania somnifera. The sequence goes on from JBDJHY010964387.1 coordinate 3,676, forward strand.
GTTAACAATGAAAATAGTTAAAAAGCTCATATCTCAAGTAAACTCAACTAAAAAAGCTTATCTCATCAGTTTTTAACAAAATATTTCCTTTCAAAACATTCAATTTAGCTTTTTTTTTTTCAGAGAGTTTCTATAATCAACATTCCTCATGGAACAAAGCAATAAATTCCAATTATTACCCGGTGTTTAGGAGCTCCTAACCATTCCAAAGATAAAGTACACTATCTCTAGTAGAAATAACTAGACTATAGGCACACTTACTAGGCAGAAATAATAATCCCTATGTTAGGCTATGTAGGTTGGAGTCACACCTTCATGCTAATACTCCTATCTTAAAAATATAATTACTATCATTAAACTTTATCTTTCAAGGTTCTCTACTAATGGACATTCTCTAATAAACCACTAGACCTTCCTGGACTCTTCTGGATACACCTTTCAATTTAGCCAAAACAGACAAATATAGTAAAATTAGGCTCTTCATTAGCTTCTCACTTCACAACTTATCAATTAAGTAATAAAATCATTATCTTGCTAAAACAATATCAATTAGATAAAATAGTCAATTTAGACATGGTTCTAATTCATACATCAAATCATGTAGTAACTCAAGTAATTATGGCACTTCAATGCTTAATTCATGTTTTAATAATAAACCTTAGAAAACAATCATCAATTCTTACCTCAAAAATTCATTTTGTATTTTAATTTATAATGAAATTATGCTAACTCATGGGGACTTTCATAATTAAATTATCATCATTTAAACTTCTTAATTGTAGCTCAAATCATCAATTAAATCATTACTTTAGGGAATCATGGTTTATAGAATTAAACAAGAACCCTTTCATGCTTCTACATTTTCAAAACCTTATTTAGGAAAGGTTTTTTTTTTTTGGGAAAAAGGATTAAATCAGTCCTTGTGAAAGCCCATGTAATTTATTAGAAGCAATTTAATGGTGAAAAATCAATAATCAGGCTTCTTAATGGAGTCTCTTTTCAAAACCTTAGTTCTTACCTCTTTAGAGAAGTTGAAAGAGAAACCCTTGATTGATCTGATTTAGCCAAAGAGTAATAAAATCATTATCTTCCTAAAATAATATCAATTAGCTAAAATATTCAATTTATACATGCTTCTAGTTCATACTTCAAATCATGTAGTAACTTAAGTAATTATGAAACTTCAATGCTCTATTCATGTTCTAATAATAAACCTTAGAAAACAATCATCAATTCTTACCTCAAAACTTCATTCTTTATTTTAATTCAAGTTATGCTAACTCATGGGGACTTTCATAATTAAATTATAATCATTTAAACTTCATAATTCTAAATCAAATTATCAATTAAATCATTACTTTAGGGAATCACAGTTTATATAATTAAAGAAGAACCCTTTCATGCTTCTACATCTTCAAAACCTTATTTAGGAAAGGTTTTTTTTTGGAAAAAGGTTTAAATGAGTCCTTATTAAAGACCATTTACTTTATTACAAGAAATTTAATGGTGAAAAATCAATAATCAAGCTTCTACAATGGAGTTTCTTTTAAAAACCTTAGTTCTTACCTCTTTGGAGAAGTTGGAATAAATATCCTTTATTGATTTGATTTAGCCAAAGAGCTGAATGAATTTAGGATTTTGGGTATTTATATTTTTATGAATAGAATCTAAAGATTCATTGTTTTATCCCAAAAATTCAAAGGAAATACCCAAACAATCCTTCATTAAATGATCTTGGAAACTAGCCGGTATCACTTCATAAGTCGTGGAATGGCACTGTACGATTCGTGGAGTGCTTATCCTTGAGTTGTACTACGAGGAAATCTTATTGGAAAACATCCCCTCACACAATGAGACAAGACCACAAGTTGTGGTCCCCAACTCCCCAACTCATGGTGGGGCTCGTACTAATGGGACTGAAGTTTTGGTTTTTGACTTTCAACAGTACGAATTAGGAGTATGGGTCGTGGTATTGAAGTGTACAGTTCATGGTTGGTTCTCGTGGAACCTTAATATTGAAAGGAGAAGCTTCTGTTCATTCAACATGACTCATATCATGATTTATACTTTTTCATACCACGAATTGGACTACTAGACATCACAAGTCGTACTATGCACCTCAAAATATTTTATAGCAGGATATTTTTAGTAAAATTCCCTTTAAATTTTACTCATAATTATAAATGAAATGAGATTTTTTGATTTGGAAACTATGCTAAAATACCGTTCTTCGTATAGGTCATGGGTCACCTAAATCCTTATATAGCAAAAGATATGGTCGTTTAAACTAGACCTAAGAACAAAGTAACATCAAAACTAAGCATGCTGAAAGAGCCTTGAACTCAACTTTGTGTTAAGAGTTGTTTATAACCTCTAATAACTTCAATCACTCATACAAAACTTTGTTTACTATATTATCACCAAGGAAAAATATATAGGGTGTTAAACAATCTCTTAATTTCGGATCATTCATCCTCAAATGAAGGCTATAGCTAGAATAGAAGGAACTCAACTGCTGAAACTTACCAACTGACTGATTCAGACATAAGTATGATATCCAATGAATTTATTTAGTCAAACTAACTCTGAGTATGCTACTAAATCTTCTCATCATATTTTCTCAACATATCAGCCTCTGCCTCCAAAGTAGCTCTCCCAATTAACTGGTTCCTCCAGAGAACCTTAACTAACAATACATCTTAGTTTATCAACTTACGAACTTACCTATTAGGATTCTAAAGGGGGAACTCCTCATAGGTCAAAGTATCATGAATACTGATATCCTCGACTGGCACTATCAAATATGGATAACTCATGTATTTCCTAAATAAACAGACATGAAACACAAGATAAACCACTATAACTATGCTAGGAGATCTAACCGATAGGCAACCTTGCATAACCTTCTCACAATTTGATAAGGACCAGTGTATCATATACTAAACATACCTTTCTGCCAAATCTCATGATTTCCTTCATAGGAGACACCTTTAGAAATACCTAATTGCCAAATTCTAACACTAACTCTCTCCTGCTCACATTTGCATAAGACTTATGCCTACTCTGGATTGTCCTTAATATCTCTCAAATAGTCTAAACTTTCTTTGTAGCATTAAGAACTAATTCTAGGCTAACAACAACTATCTCACTAACATCAAACCAACAAAATTGATACCTGTACTGTCTCCCATACATTGCCTCAAATGTAAGCCTTTAAATACTAGAATGATAGCTGTTATTGTATACAAATTCAATCATAGGCAAGTCCTCAACCCATATTCCCTTGAAATCAATTGCACACACCCTCAGCATATCCTATAAAGTCTAAATAGTCCCTTCAGCCTACCCATCTGTCTACGGATAAAAAACCATTATCAACTGAACTTGGGTACCAAGACCCCTTTTAAACAATCTCTGAAACTAAGATGTAAATAATAGAACATGATCTAATGTAATAAACAGAGGTACACCATGTATACAAATAATGTACCTCAAGTAGATCCTACCATACTTCTCTATTGAATGACTAGTAAGCACAGGTAGGAAGTGCGCAGACTTAGTCATTTGGTCTACTATCATCCATATGGAAGAATATCTCTGGGATAACGATAAACTAGTGAATACGTATTTAATCACCTCCCACTTACACATCAAAACCTCAAGCGACTGGTCTCTAGTAATCTACCTTCACTTGCTAAGAATTAGGACACTTGGCCATAAACTCTGCTATATACTATTTCATTCCTTCCTACCAATACACCTCTTTCAGATCTCTATTCATCTTATTAGCTCCATGATAAAAAGAATACCGAGAACTATGAGCCTCTGACATAATCCTCTGTCTTAACCCATAAAATGCTAGGACACACATTCGATCTTGATAATGAAAAATCCTATCTCCCCCTTTGAAGAAAACCTACTTCTTATGCTTATATACATCTTTCATATTAGCTAGAATTTGATCAATATCTTTCTTATCTGTCACCTCAACAACAAGAGATGTTTAGGAAGTGTTTTGACAAGTATACGACCATCATCTACACCAATTAGTTTAACCTCAAGGGTGCAAGCCTATGCATCTCTCTAGATAACTCAATCTTATCTCTATAAACACGTGACAAACTCCACAAAGACAACCTTCTAAGGGCATTAACCACTAATTATCCTTGCTGGGATGATACATCATAATCATGTCATAATTCTTCAAGAACTCCAGCCATATCCTTTGTAAAAGATCCATATCCTTCTGATCAAACAAATAATGCAAACTCTTATAATTAGTGAAGACATCTACATGCACTCCAAAAAATTAATATATCCATAACTTCAAAGCAAAAACTGCAGATGCAAGTTCAAGACCATGGGTAGGATAACTATTCTCATAAATTCAAAGATTTTTAGAGGTGTATGTTACAATCTTACAATGTTGCATATGAATGTTACCCGAAAAAACTATTGAAGCATCATAATATACACCAAAACATTGAAACCATCAGTAAAAGTCAACATCAGATTAGATGTAAACCTAGACTTTAACTCCTTAAAACTCCTCTCACAAACATAAGATGACTCAAACTTTACTTTTTATGAGTCAAATTGGTCAACAAAGAGGTTATGGAATAGAAGCCTGGGAAAAACCTACTGTAATACCCAAATAGACCTAGAAAACCATGGATATCTAATGGAGAGAAAGGTTTCATAAAATTTGGGCAGAATAAATATTTTAGGAATCTACTCAAATATACATTTACCCTATTTGTAGGGGCTCCTAACCTTACCAAAGGGAAAGGAAACTATGTACAATGGATCCAACTAGAATAAAAGCATACTACTACGAAAAAATAATAATAATCCCTATGTTAGGCTACGCAAGTTGGGCTATAAGCGTCTCTACCCACCCTTGGTGCTACTACTCCACCCATAAAAAATATAATTACAACCATTAAACTTAATCTTTCAAGCTTTGCAACTAATGTAAATTCTCTAATGAGCCACTTCACCTTCCTGGACTCTTGTGGCTAAACTTTCAACTTAGCCAAACTAGGAAAATATAGTAAAATTAGACTCTTCATTAGCTTCTCAGTTCACAGCTCATCAGTTAAGCAATAAAATAGTTATCTTCCTCAATTAATCTCAATTAGCTAAAATAGTCCATTTAGACATGCTTATAGTTCATACTTTAAATAATATAGTAAGTCAAGTAATTATGACACTTCAATGCTCAATTACAGTTCTAAGATTAAACCCTGAAAAACAATCTTCAATTCTTACCTCAAAGATGTTTTATTTCTTTTAATTTAATTATGAAATTATTCTTACTCGTGAGGACCTTCATAATTAAATAATCATGATAAGAAATTCATAATTTTCCAATAAATTATTATTTTTGGGAATCATAGTTTGTGGAATTAAACAAGAATCTATCAAGCTTCTACATCTTCAAAACCGTATTTAGAAAATGATTTTTGGGTACAAGGATGAAAAGAGTCCTTGTTTAAATCCCACATACTTGATTGGAAGAAATTTAATGGTTTAGAAACAACTATCAAGCTTGTAGAATGAAGTCTATTTGAAAAAATCTGGTTCTTGCCTCTTTCTAGAAGTTGGAAGAAAAACCCTCGCTTGATTTGATTTAGCCAACAAGTAAATGAAATTAGGGTTTTGAGTATTTATATTGGTATGTTTACCCAAAAAATTCAAAGAAAATACCTAAAATACCCCTTAATAAATGATCATGGAAACTAGATAACAATTATGCTACGCTACAACTCGTAGAGTGCATCTCCTTGAGTCATACTGTGATAAAAAGCTCACTAGAAAGAATCCCCTCACACCACAATACAAGAACACATGCCATGGTCCTCAACTCTATGGCTCGTGGTGGAGTTCGTACTAATGGGACAAAAGTTTTTGTTTTTGACTTTCAATAGAACGAATTAGGAGTACAGGTTGTGGTTTTGAGGTGTATAGTTCATGGTTGGGTATGTAGAAGTATGACTCGTGATGTCCAACAGTATGTTTTTAGGTGTAGCTCCCCCTGCTGGCTTGTTCCATCATAGAACCTTAACTAAAGCTGTCTCTTTATTTCTCAATTTATGAACCTATCAGTCTAGATCTAATGGGGACTTCTTCATCGAAAAAGTTGCCACAGATATTGATACTCTTAACTGGAATTTCCAAGGATGAATTAATCATGCACTTTCTCAACAAAGGAACATGAAAAATCAGATAAATCACTGCTAACTCTTTGAAGGTCTAACTCATAGGCCACATTGACAACCCTCCTCAAAATTGGATATGGTATGATATAAAACAAACACAACTTTCCTTTCTTACAAAGCCTTATGACTCCTTTCATCAAAGACACTTTTAAAAATACCTAATAACCTTCATCAGACTCTATATCTCTTCTTTAGGGTTTTTTTTGCTTTGAGATGCTCTTAATCTCATTGATAATCTAAACTTTTTGCATCACATCATGAAAAATCTTTGACCTACCTTAGCTTCCACATACGTTAAACTATGTAATTAGAGACCTATATCTCCCCCCATACAAAGCCTCAAATGGGACCATCTAGATTCTAGAGTGATAACTATTGTTGTATGAAAACTCTATCAAAGGCAAATGTTCAACTGAACTTCTTTGGAAGCCAATCGAACACGCCCTCAGCATATCCTCTAATGTATGAAATTTGGATCAGAATGATTTTCCCCTCATAGTATTCTAGTTTATCTGTTTGGACTTGGGGGAACAGACTACCCCATAGAGGTGTGTGGTCTTGCCTAAAATATTGTCCATACAGACAGAGGATCCATCCCGGTGATGGTTTCTTTAGGGCAAGTAGTCTCCCCGACCACACTTTTTCTTCCATTGAGATGTACTCTCCCTTGTGAGCTTGATTCTCCTTCAGTTTTTGAGATCAATCATCCTTCGTCCCTTATTATTTTAAGCTTAATTTTTATACCACACACTTTTTGAGCGGGATCTACATACTGGTACCTTCAAAATATTTTTTTGGATTGTGGAGCCCACACTCTCAATTTTAGTCCTGGTTCTCACCCCAATTACTATACACAATATGGGTATCATTATTTTTGTATTGCCCCATGGATAATTTATTTAATAGTTTTGAGCTGTTTCTTGCTTGTTCGGAGTTTGGGCTGGTGGCATGCATTTTTTGAGGATTTTCACCGGTGCCCAAGTAGGCTAGGTCTCCTATTTCTCAAATGGAATTTGTATATGGTACTTATAGCATGACAAGATAAAATGTGGGGTTGGGACATAGGATTGATCACCCTTTTCCCTTATTAATGATGATTGTTATCCTACCTATGATTTCTCGACCTAGTAATTAATCTGGTAGTGTGTTGTGGTCTAGTATATGGTTTATGGGTGTTGTAATCTACTAGTTTATACCTTGGAGAACTATTTGTGATTAAGTTATGACTATGAGCCTTGATCTCCTATCCCATGGGTGTGCTACCGAGCTTCTAGGGCCTTGGGTCATTCCTTGGTGGAGATTTGGGATTATTGTTTGTGTTCCTATAATCCAATTATGGGCAATGGGGTTGGATTATATATATATTTCTCTTGAGTGGGGATCAAAAAATAGTTTTATGCCCTTTGTGACCTATGTTTGTTATGTGAGGGCCTCTGGCCGATCGTGGTATTTCCTTATAGCAGATGATATTGAGACTATATTGCTACTGTGCCTTTGGAGGGTACTGTCAAGTCCTTGTTAGGGAAGGTGGGTCCTTCACCGATCTATGAAGAGCCTAGTTGATTTGTACTTCTTGTGTGTATTTGGGATATAATCCATGAAAGGTCTGGGTTGTTTTATCAGCTTCTTTACATGTTAGATATCTTTATTTGTGAGCAAGCATGCATTACTAGGGCATAAACGATACTGGTTAGAGATATGATATGATTTAATGAACTAATAAATTAGAACTTTTCATTAAATGAAGTCTCAAGGGTTTTTACTTATATATGTATAGTTTCTGCGACCACTTGTGGGTATATAACTATTTTCTCACACTATCATTACCTCATTTTCAATCTATCACCTATGCTACTACTAGTCACCTTGCTACTACTTTGGTTATGATATTGAGAATGTGGACTGGCTTATGATTTTGCCTCAAGTGTGGTGCAACCTAGAAAACCTAAGAATTTTGATAGTGTGGTACTGATGTGTGACTTGACCTTGAGTGTGGCATAAATTCGACAACTTGACAGTGAGAGTGTGGTATGTGTGAGTTATGAGAAACCGCACATGAGTCTTGCCATTTCAAATCAGTCATTATACCAGAGGAACATTATACGGGGGAAGAGAGGTATATGGACGCCATCTCCAAATGGTTTTGTCTTGCCAAGCTATACGATAGGGGGCATGCATTGTTCTACTTCTACTTTTATATTTATGTACCCCTTTGCATTGCATACTTCTACGTTGTCTATGCTAGAGGCCATGTTGGGTTCTTGGATGTTTTATTTGTTCTTACTAGCAATATGGGGTGTCAGGTAGGTTCTGTTTACCTATGTAGTTACCTTTTTTTTTCTACTAACTGGATAGGGCATCAGTGGATTTTATTTGCTATTTTATATATTTCCCTTATTTGCCTTTTTCCTATTACTTTATCAGTTGTTTTGTCTTACCCTTGTGATTCCTTGGTAGCTCATAATCTTGTGCTAGTTTTTTTACTGTGCTAGAGCTCCAGGTATGTATTGCTCTATTATCGGTCTCATCAATATTTAGTTTTGACTTGTTTTTGCATTAAATAGTTGTTCTTGGGTTTGGTTTCCCTAGAATAGCTAGACGCGTTGCCCATTTTCATTTGGTTGTGGTGGATACCCAATTACCTTATTACCTAGTTTTCTATTATTTCTATTAGCTTTCTATATACTAGCCATTATTGAGGTCCCTCAGTTGTACTAGGTTTGTTTCCTCGACCTCCTACTTGATGATTGTCTAGCCTACTTGTTGTTTAGACTACTCCTTAGTCATTCCTTTGTTCATCCTTATTGTTTTCACCTTGATTTTATCATTGTTCTAGTGGTTGATTTATTTGTATCTTATGCTCGGTCGGTCGGCCTATGAAGCCTACTAGGTACCTGTTGCAGTTGGTACTCATTCTACACTTTTGTACCATTTTTGTGGTGTAGGTTCTGGTGTATGTTATCAACGAGGACGCAATTCATGTAGTTAAATTTTGAAGTTTCAATGGATCAAAGTAAGCTTATGGCATTCGAATGACTATTTCCAATCGTACAACTTCTACCTTCCACATGCAGTCTGAGAAAATTATGCTTTTGTATTGTATAGAGTCATTGTACTTGGTTGTATATTTAGATTCCTTATATATTACTAATACTCTTAGGATAGTCATTTTTGTTGATTTTCTATTATGTCTCCTTTTTCTTTTCTCCCTTTATACTTATTGTTTGGGTCTTTAGGTGTCATCCATTTCTTGCCACTCTAGAAAATCAGTTTAGGATTGTATACTGATGGGATTTGGTAGACGCCATCATAACCTGCATTTTAGGTCATGATATAATGTTATCAAAGCTTAGGTTTTCTGGTAGAGTCCCACAAATTGGTAGATTAACGTCCGTATCTTATCTTTGGTAAGCTACAAGATACTCTTCGGAAAATGATCAGTTCTTTACTTCGTGTTATATGTTGAGATGCAATTGGTATTTGACTTTATTCTCTTCAGATATCTAGGAAGAGGCCTTTCGTGGATGCTAGCAAGCATTTTGCTCATGTTGATGGAGAAATGGTTTGTGGACAAGATCAAGAGAAGATATTAGGGTTTTTATCCTATGCAAGGGATGCACCTTATCAAATATAATGTTTTGGGTCAGCACGAGTTTCAACAACATCGCTATCACACTAGATCTTTAGGGCACTAGGGTTTGACTAGGGATGCCAATCGATGTTTTGAGAGGTTCAATAGGAGAGATGGGTTATTAGTATCCAAGAAGTTTCTTTTTCCTATTGAGCATGATAGGGTGTAGGGTTTCATTAGAGGGTTATTTTTCTAGCCATTTGGTAGCAACTGGGCTTACTATCGGGAAAGTCATGGGGGTAGGTGTTGGATTTAGAGAAAGTATATTGTGAGAGTTATGGAGATGGTAGTCAGGAAGTCTATGAGAAACTAAAGGTTATTAGTGTGCCACTTGGAGGTTGACAGGTCTATAGAGACTCTCTCAGCAATCCTCTTTGGAGCAGGAAGTCAACGAGTTCCTTCATTTATGGAAAGTTTGGGCAATATGCCAGGGTTTTCCCCTACTAGAATGTAGAGCAGGAAGCAGCGGTCATATAACTGCCCAGTATGGGATCTGGTATCTAGGGTAGGGTAGCCAGCGAGAGCGTCATGCTTGTCATAGTTTGCACTCAGGATCTTAGGGTAGCGGTGATCGTAGTGGAATATTAGGTGGCCATACCAAGAGTGGAGCTTTGAGAGGATTCTCTGAGTGTGGATATCCTGGGAATTTAATGAGAAATATCCTCATGCTACTAGGAGTCGGACCATGGATGGGTGTTTCGAGTGTCGAGTTTTGGGACACTATGCTAGAGACTGCCCTCAGTGAGGGGTTATATAATTAGTATCACTTATAGTTTTACCTCAGTAATGAGTTTGTTTGGGTGTAGGTTTTAGCAGTAAGTCTTTTACTAGTGGATGGGTTGACGCATTGGCTAGCGGATGCCCAGTTATGGAGGTTCTAGCCAGATCAATCAGTAGGTCCCTCTAGATATCTTTTGTTCTCCAATAAGTGATGATGCACAGACCATTGAGGGTGGCCCCCAAGATCTTTCAGGTGAGTCTCAGTTGATTTATGGTTATGACTTTTTGTTGTATATATATATATATATATATATATATATTATTTCGTGCCACCATATCCTCCCTTTGTGTTATTATGGATTCAGTTCTTAGCCCTTCTGTAATTTATCCTAGAAATATTGCTCGTATTGTATTTGGATTGCATTATCCTATTGTGTTAGTTGTGACTCTATGTATCCTACTGGTTGGAGATGTGGTTTGGCCTTGTTATGCCATAGAGGTTGTGAGGCCCGAAAGGCATTCGGGGGAGGATTTTCCTTTTAGTGGTGGATGTCAGGTAGTGATTCGAGTTGACTATGTTGGATCCAGGCAATGCTATTGTTTTTTCAGTTGGGTGATTATTTGCTAGTGGTCCAAGCATGGGCTGGTTATCATTATTTTACATGATTTTGGAATGTCTCTCCACAACTGTTACCATGAGCCATGCTCGACGTACCTCTAGTGTATGATATAGGGCTTATAGGCACTCAAAGGGCAAGGTATTGTCCTGTTGGCAGGCCCTAAGATTGGTTCTCAAAAGTATTCCTTAGTCCTTGTGCCTCGCTCTTTCCCTTGTTCTGCTTGTTGTGCCTAGTGTTTTTCAGGTACTATTCTAGGACTTGGTTAGTCCCATTATCCTGTTGTATCCTATTGTCCCTCTCTTCTTGTTGTTTCCCTCTAGGTACCTATGTGGGTAACCCGCATAGTAAAATGACTCATTCTTTCTCTGATCGTTATTACGATCTGATGCCCCGCTTTCAATGGGATGACTTGGGTTCCTTCCATTAGATTAATTGCCTTCTTGATTTTTTATTCCCTATATTCTTAGGCTTGTGTCATTTTGGGGATCGAAGCCTGAGCGTATGATGATATAGTTTTCTTGAAGTATGGCTGTGTTCCTTTTACTGATGGATTGGGCATATAGAGCCTTTATAGGTGCTTGCCTCGCCTAGATTGTCACTTTGAGTTCAGTTGGCTAAGGAGTGCCCGCGCAACCCTCTCTGTTCCTTTTGGTGGGATGGTAGGTTTGGCTTTGGGTCTTAATTTTCCTATGTGCTTCCTCCAGTATATCCTTAGTTTGCGTAGTGGAGGTGTAATACAAATTGTGGGGTTATTGGGTGTTGGAAGTTAGTGGTTGGGTGGTGTTTTTATTCATTCTGATTTCCGTAGTAGCTAAGGTTATGTGTTTTAGATTTCACCATAGAGGTGTTGTTAAGATTCTGGGGTTACAGGGTGTTGCAAGTTAGAGGTTGGTTGGTGTTTCTATTAGTTTTTGTTTCCCTTGTAGCTTAGATCGTATATTTTAAAGTTGCACAGTGGAAGTGTAGTTTAGTAGGTGCGATTGTATGGTTAGGGGTGATTAGGTATAATGGAGTGTAGATCTGTGGTTCCAATTGCATAATGAATTCTATCAGTTAGGTGTTTGAGAACATTTGAGGTCTTGTGGTGAATATGTGTTTCCTAAGTATAGCCCTGAGTTAAAAAGTAGTAGGTTGGATGGGGAACACCCCTGAGGGATAGGTAGGTTAGGTAGGTTAGGTAGGTTTTTAATGTTTATTCCATCCAGCGATGGGTTGAGCTACCATTGGAAGATAGACTGATCCTTGAGTTGCTAGAGGATGGTAGTTATTTATTTTTGTTTGTTTACTGTCTAGATTCTAGGGGTAGCCTTTAGCAAGAATTAGAGTTTTGATTTGATGGTTTGCTCTATTCAGAGAGGTTCAACGTAATTCTTATTCATGGATTGGTTCTGATGTGTGAGGTGTCGTAGTTATTTTTAGGTTTTCTTTTTGTTCGTGATCGTGGTAGGATGGATAGATGGTTGTAGCTGCCAACAGGTGTTAGGTAGCTTGTGTTTCTCAAGGCACTTGATAATTTTTGAGTTTTTGGTAAGTGCCACCTTATTGGACAGATGGTTTTCAAACTTCTAGCTCCATGTGGTTTTACGACTTGGTTTTATTTATAGATTTCAGTTGAATTGGTTCATCTTGGTATGGTTTGGTAATGACGTTTTAGTGAGTTGCCTCATTGTTGTAATGTGGGTTAGCTCCCAGAGGGGTTTTAGTTGTGAAGGTTCCTTGGATATTCATTGTTTGCTCGGTTAGGACACCTGAGGTTTCGGAAGGGGTATGTAATCCTAATGCACCCACACCAATAGGATCCTATAGGTACAACTCCATTCTTGAGTTTTAAGGATGAAAGTCCTTTTCAATGGTGGAAGTTGTAATGACCTACATGGTCATTTAATTTTTTCTACCTTTTATGTGTTATTCCCATATGGTAGTTGCCCTAGTAATTTATGATTTTCTGGGACCGAGAGTTTTTTTCCCTATAAGCTCAATTGCCCATTATGTCAGGTTCCTTATTTTGAAGGAATAACCTTGAAATAGTGGAACTGGAGAGTGAATTCTTAGTAAATGCGCTCAGAATCGAATTCCGTCAATTTTGTTAGCTACAAAATGCGATCCTTGGACCTTTACATCTTTCCCCATGGTTTGTTTTTTGTGTTTGAGCTAACTTTTGGTAATTCAATTTAGCCAGAGTTTATTTTTGAGCTTGGGGTGGCTTTTGATGATTGGAATATTGGATCAAAATTCAGATGTTTTTATGAGCTCCAGAATGGAGAGTTTGGGCTAGTAAGGGTGTTGGTATGCTTCTCGAGGTGTCCAGTGTTGTTTTGGGTACCCTGGTGGGTTAGTGATATTTTGGTTGGTTTTGGATCTTGTTGGTTCCAGGGATCATTTTTCTCAAACAACCTCAGTTGGTCCTTTTTATGATTCATTAGATTTGGAATGCTGTTTCCATGTTGTGTACATATTTGTGTTGATCATATTGGGTTTGGAACATTCTTTTTATCCCCCTCGGTGTGTATCACTTTAGCTATTTGGAATTACAGGTACAGACTGCCCCGATGAGGGGTGTGGTTACACCTACGATGTTGCCTCAGTGGATAACATTTCCTCCCTAGCAAAGGTTTCCTTGGGGGTCAAGTAGGCGCCGCAACAATAATTTTTATTCCTCGATTTTGTACGCCCCTACGACTTTTTCCTTCTCTCCACTTATGTTTAGCCGGGGAGGCCAGGATCTCTAAAGTAAGAATTTTTTCTGCCATAGCAGGTTCGTACCTATGACACCGTGGTCTTCCTTGCGGCAATGCAACCAACTTTGTTGGTTTAATCTTTATTTTCTTTATTTCCCATCTTTATTTTCTACCATTTTTTTGATCTTCAGCTAGGATATTGCAGTTTTGTGCTGAAGGAGTGCTTAGAGTTTCTAGGTAAGTGTCCTTGATGATTATTATTGTGCTTCCTCCAGGTAGTTCTCGCTAATTCCACCTTATTAGTCTTGTGGAAAAGTATAAATTTTCCTTCACTTTGTGAACGCAATTCTCCATCATCCCTTATCATTTTGTGCTTAACTTTTGTACCACGCGCTCCCTGAGCTGGGCTCTATGCGTTGGTACCTTAGGAATATTAAGACTATGGGAACAGGCCCCTTTTTAGTCCCCATTCCCTACAGTCTAGTGTATGTCTCTGGGTGTTGTTATCTCTTAGTTTATACCTTGATGAAATTTATTAAGTTGTGACTGTGATCCTTGATCGCCTATCCTGTGGGTGTGCTATCGGGCCTCTAGGGCCTTTAGATCCTTCCTTGCAGGGATACTGGATGATTATTTGGGCCCCCAAAGGCCAACTATCCTCCATAGGGTTGGATTATACCTGTATTGCTTATGAATAGGATATAGAATAGAGTTGTGTGCACTTTATTGCCTATGTTTGTTAGATGGTGGCCTCTGGCCGATCATGCTATTACCTTATATCAGTGAGTCTTGAGATTATGTTGCTTATGTGCCCAGGGAGGGTACTATTTTATCCTAGTTGGGGAAGGTGGGTCCTTGGCCGAGCTATGTGGAGCCTAGTTGAATTTTACTTCTTGGGTGGATTTGGAATATGGTTAGTGAAAGGTCTTGGTTGTTTTGTTAGCTACTTTATAAATTAGATATCTTTATTTGCGAGCATGCATTGTTTACTAGGGCACATATGAGACTGGTTCGAGATGTGAGATAATCTATTGAACTAATAAACTGAAAATTTTCATTAAATTAACATGTAAGGTTTTTTACTTATATATTTATACTTTCTACAACCACTTGTGGGTATATAGCTAATTTTCAACACTATTATAACCTAGTTTTAAAACTATCACCTATGCTTCTATTTCTCACTTTGCTATTGGTTTGGTTCTAACATTGAGAGTGGCAATGACATATGATTTGTCCTCGAGTGAGGCGCAACCTCGACATATTGAGAGAGTTGAGAGTGTGGTACTAATATGTGATTTATCCTCGAGTATGGTGCAACCTCGATAGACTGAGAGTAAGAGTGTGGCATACTGGAGATGTAGGAAAGTGCTTGCAGTCTTCAACCACGAGCCTTACCATTCCAAATTAGTCAGGATGCAGGAGGAGGGGCATACGAGAGAGGAGAGGTATATGGACGGGGTCTATTGATGGATATGGCAAGTCAAGCTATGTGCCAGGGGCATGAAGTGTTCTACTTTTACTTTTATATATTTTGTACCCCTCTTGCGTTGTGTACTTCAATGTTGTTTGTGCCCTTTAGACTTAAGGAGGAGGCCAAGTTGGGTTCTTCGTTGTTCTGTTTATGCCTACCGATAGGATGAGGCATCCGGTAGGTTTTGTTTAACCTAGGTAGTTACCTTTTTTGTTCTACTGGTAGGATGGGGTGCCAGCAGATTTTATTTGCTATGTTGTGTCTTTACCCTATTGTCTTATTTCCTATTATTGTATTAGTTATTTTGTCTCACACTTGTGATTCCTTGGTACTTCATAATCTTGTTTTAGCTGGTTATCGTGAGGTCTATAGGCATGATTCGCGCTACTATCAGCCTCATTATTATTTGGTTTTTCCTTGTCTTTATATTAGATAGCTAGTTTATGGGTTTGGTTTCCCTTGTATATGTAGATACATTGCCTATTTTTCTTGGTTTGTGGCAGGTACCCTGTAACCTTATTAGCTGGTCTTCAGTTATTTCTTTTAGTTGACTATATTCTAGACATTATTGAAGTCCCTCGGCTTGTCCATGTTTGTTTCCTCTACCTTATACATGATGATTCTCTGCCTTACTTGTTGTTTAGACTAACCCTTATTCATACTTATGTTTATCCTTCTTGTTATCGCCTTGGCTTTATTATTTTTCTCATTTTTGCTTTATTTGTATCTTATGCTCTCCCATCGGCCTATGACACATACTGAGTACCTATTGTGGTTGGTACTCATGCTATACTTTTGTACCATTTTTGTTGTGCAGAGCATGGTGTTGGTTATATCTAAGGACACAGTTTGTGTGGTTCACTTTTGAGGGTTTTGGGGATCAATGTAATCTCAAGGCTTTCAAACTACCCTTCATCAATCACAACAACTTCTACCTCTACTTGTAGTCAGTAAAAGTTATGCTTTTATATTGTATAAAGTTGTTGTACTTTGTTGTATTTAGGTGCCTTATGTACCACTAAAACTAGGTCTAGGGATAGTTTTTGTGGTTGATTTTCTATTATGTCTCTTTATTTGCTTCTCCTTGCCTTTCATTACTTATTGTTTGTGTCTTGGGTGTCGTCCGTTGCTTGCCACTCCAGATGATCGATTTAGCGCTGTCTGGCGGATGGATTTGGCAAATGCCATCCTCACCCATGTTTTGGGTCATGACAGATATAAACTTAGTTAAACATACTTTCTCTCTCTTTCCTTCAAAACATTTGATTTTATATTTTCTTTGGGTGTTTCTATTATCGACATACCTCATGGAATAAAGTGATGAATATTACCCTGTGTGTAGCTCTCATACTCCACCACATAATGTGAAATTCTTTCTAGTGGATCTAACTAGACTCTTTAGTTATAATTGAGAGATACAAAAGTAATAGCCCACACTGGCAAAATAGGTTACGGGTATTAGGAACCTCATACCTACCCTCGATGCTAATACTACTCCCATAAAAAATACATCAACACTCAACACTCAACACTCAACACTCTTGAATTAATGAAACATGCTCAATAGAATCATAAGTTAACAATAACATCAATACTATATAATAGCGGAATACTTTCAACAAAATTAACTATCCCAACACATCAATTTAAAGCATAATTGGGTAACAATTTTTTAATAAAGATATCAATTTGACAGTTCAAAGTCAACTTACTCTCAACTTATAATTAAAGCTAAAATCATCATAGAAACCCTCAATTAAGATTAATCATCCTAGAATAGTCAATTTAGACATTTTCACATTCATACTCAATATCATGTTAAAAGTCAAGTAGTTATGATACTTTAATGCTTAATTCAAGTTTTAAGAATAAACCTTAGAAACAATCATCAACTCATAGATCAAGCTTATTTCTTTATTGTAGTTCAATTATAAAAATATGGTAACTCATAAGGACTTTCATAATTAAATAATTATCCAAAAAACATCATAATTCTAACTCAAAAACATCAAGTAAATCATCACTTCAGGAAGTCATAGTTTATAAAATCAAACAAAAACCCTAGAATGCTTCTACATCTTCAAAAAATTTTTTAGAAGAGGGTTTATCAGGAAAAGGATGAAATGAATCCTTGTTGAAAGCCCATGTACCAATTTAGAAGAAATTTGAATGAGAAAAATCCACAACCAAGATGATACGGAGAAATCTTTATGAGAAAACCCTAGTTTTGCCTCTTTAGAGATGTTTGAAGAAAAAGCACTTGACTTGATCATTAGCCAAAAGGTGAATTCATTGAGGGATTAGGATATTTATATTGTTATGTTTAGAAGCCAAAACGTCATGGATTTAGTCCAAAAATTTAGGAATTACCCAAAATATCCCTTATTAGACGAACTTGAAAATTTTCCCGGCATCACTCCACGAGTTGTGGAGTGGCACTGTACGACTCGTGTAGTGCACTTTTAAAATGAGCTTCAATACCATGAGACCAAGACAATGATTTGTTCTCTTCAATACTCTACTCGTGCTAGGATTCATAGGAGAGGGACATAAAGTTTGGTTTTCCAAGATTCAATAATAAGATTGGGAAGTACCGGACGTGGTTTGAAAGAGTACAGGTTATTGTTTGGGTCTAGTGGAACTTACACAACAAATAGGAAGTTGATGTTCATAAAGAACGACTCATATCATGAATCGTACTTTTGGGAAACAAGAATCTTACTATTGAAAACCACAACTCGTCGTTTGCATATGGGAATATTTCTCTCTAGAACAATCTTTAGTAAAATGACCATAATTTCTTTCACCGAACTAAAAAAAACACGCAGTTTGTTGTCTTGGAAACATTCAAAGACCTTTTTTTTGATAGTTCATGTGTCACCTAACACTTTATAGATAAAAATAAATGGTAATTCATATTTTACCCAAGTTTAAAGTAACATCAAAACTATGCATATTGAAGGAGCCTTGAATTAAACTTTATGATATGAGGTTCTTAGGACCTTAAATCACCTCAAACACTCATCCCACTCTATTTTAGAACTTTATCATCCAGAATCAAGATTCAAAGTGTTACATCATATCCCCCTTGGGATCATTCATCCTCGAATGAAGACTACAATCAAAATAGAAGGAACTCAACTTCTAAAATTGACCAACTGACTTAACCAGAAATAAGTATGATATCCAGTGACTTGATTTAGTCAAACTAACTTTGAACATGCTACTAACTCAGTTGATAACACGCAAAATGCAACAATTGACCATAACACAAAGCTAATCAAATAGCATATAAATGCACAAATAGTGACACATATACTACTACCTCAACTCAACATCGATACACTACTCATCTCATTCAAAAATACACTCAATGTCCTCATGCAATGCTACATGATACAATATCAGGAACTAAAATGGACAAAATCTAAATAGTGAGGTTATTACCTCAAGAAGGAACAAAATTATAAGGAAACAAATGTAGATATTTGGACATCATATTTGCCTCTTCCTCCAGAGTATCCCCTCAACTACTTGGTTCCTCAAGAGAACCTTAACTGATGTTATATATTTGTTCCTTAATTGATGAACCTGCTTGTCAAGAATTTGAATGGGGACCTTTTCGTAGGTCAAATTATCATAAATGCTTTTATCCTCGAATGGCACTATAAGATGGATAACTCATGAATTTACTCAATAATGAGACATGAAACACGGGATAAACCACTGCTAACTATGAAGAAAGATCTAAATAATAGGCAAACCTTCCTCCCTCCTCACAATCTGTTGGGCTCAAATTTCTTGGTCTTAACATACCATTTCTGCTAAATCACATGACTCCTTTCATAGGAGACACCTTTAGAATACATAATCATCAACATCAAACTCTAGGGATCTCCTATTAACATCTATATATGACTTCTGTATATTTTGGGCCGTCCTCAACCTCTCTCTAATAGTTGGACTTTCTTTATAGCATCAAGAACAAACTCTTTAACAATAATAGCTATCTCAGAAACCACAAACTAACCAATCATATACCTATACTATCTCATATACAATGCCTTAAATAGGGACATACGGATACTCGACTGATAATTCTTATTGTTAGAAAAATAAATCAAAAGTATGTGCTCAACCCACTTACCCATGAAGTTGATTACATACAACCTCAACATATACTTCAAAGTCTTAATACTCCTTCCTGTTTTCTAGCGGATGAAAAGCCATACTCAACATAACATAGGTACCAAGACCCTCTGAAATGATCTCCAAGATTGATACGTAAAATATGGACCATGAACTAATATAATAGATAGAGGTACATTATGCATACTAACAATCTCCCTCAAGTAGATCCTACCATACAGCTCTACTAAATAACTTGTGTGAACAGGTAGGAAGTGAGGAAACTTAGTGATTTGGTATATTGTAACCCATATTGAACCATACCTCTGACTAATGATACACCGGTGAAAAGATCTGTATTAATTACCTTCAATATTAACATTGGAATCTAAAATTGTTCCATCTTACCTACTAACCTCCAGTGCTCTACATTCACTTGCTGACAATTAGGTCACTTAGCTACAAACACTGCTATGTCCTTCTTTATACCCTCCTACCAATACACCTCTCTCAGGTATCTATACATCTCAGCATCTCTAGGATGAACAGAATACCAAGAAATATGAGCCTCTAACATAATCCTCTATGTCTAACTAACAACTGCTAAAACAAAAAAGGCAATCTTGATAATGAAGAAGCCCATCTACCCTTTTAGAGAAAATATGAACTTTTGCTTGTGGACTGCATCTTTGAGTTTTAATATACTCATATCACTATCTTGCTTCTCCTTCACCTAAACAACAAAAGATGACTTGAAAGCATTCTTAACAAATATACCACTATCTCTGCACTAATCAATCTAACTTCAAGGTGTGCAAGCCTATAAATCTCTCTAGATAACTCTTTCTTATGTCCATCTACATGCGATAACTCCCTAAATACAACCTATTAAGGGCATCAGCAACTAAATTAGCCTTTTTTGAATGATAAATCACAATCATACCATAATCATTCAATAACTCAAGCCATCTTCTCTGTAGTCTATTCAAATCCTTATGATCAAACATATGCTGCAACCTCTTATGATCGGTGAAGAGATATAAATCAATTCCATTCAAGTAATATCTACAAAACTTCAAAGAAAAAACCATAGATGAAAGCTCAAGATCAGGGGTAGGATAACTCTTCTTATGAACCTTTAGCTATCTAGAATCATCAGTAACTACCTTGCGATGTTGCATAAAAACACAACATAGATAAAATATTAAAGAATCACAGTGCAAAAAAAAAACCCTTGGAACCCTCAGGTTAATTCAACACCAAAGTAGATATCAACCTAGCCTTCAACTTTTGAAAACTATTTTAATAAGAATAAGACAACTAAAATTTCACTTTCTTCTGGTCAAATGGGTGAAAGGAGAATCTATGGAAGAGAAGAACTAGAAAAACATATGATAGTACCCAACTAGACCCAAAACACTATGGATGTCTTATAGAAAGGTACGTCTCGGCCATTTCAAAAAAAGATCTTTTGGGGATCTACTAAAATACCCTTGTTAGAAATGATATGAGTGGATGGATGA
>JBDJHY010964497.1:0-14541 GCA_039654485.1 Withania somnifera
ACTGGGTACAGGTTGCTTCCGGACTTGTACTCATACTACTGTTCCCCTGCTCCATATCCGAGCACCAGTGGTTGATGTTGATTATAGTTTTGCCATTCGTGTCTGATTGCTACCTACTTCAAGGATTCAGGGTGAGCTTGGCATCCAGCTATATATGCTTCTCCTCAGATTTGGGTTGGTCTCCTTGTACTTTCAGGGATACATTTATGTTAGACTTCTGGTTTTATGTTATATTCTTAGAGGTTCTATTTTGTTACACTGATACTGGGCTTTGCTAAATTTTTGACTCATTGTAATTCTGCTACACTGAGTATTTATCCTTTTCCTTATACTTTACTTATTGTACTTGTGCTTCCCGATATTGATGTAGTAGCCCTCCTCTTCAGCTTCAAGCTATAGGGTTTGTTATACTACTGGTGGTATAGTAGTTGCCATCATAGTCCAATAAATAGAGTCATGACAAATTGGTATCAGAGTCCTAGGTTTGTCCGTGTCAGTGTACAGAATAAATTTCTAGTAGAATCCTGCGGATCAACGTGGATACATCTGTGGCTTATCTTTAGGAGCCTATAGTGACATATAGTAAAGTAACTCCATCTTTTGAATCTGTGTCCTGCGTACATCTTTGATGGTTTCTAGAAAGTTCTTACTCATTGTCATCTATTTTTTGCAGATACCTCGTACACATTCAGAACTCTTGTGGCAGTACCTACTCCCACTGCTACTCATGAGACTCCAATAGTACCTGCAGCACCAGTTACAGCACCTGTGTCAGCACCTATTTTAGCACCCATTCCACCATATGTTGCATCAGGTCCTCTTGATATCTGTAATATCTTATGGTAGTTTCTTAGTGCTTATGGTGGTCGCCCCCATCGATGGGACACATACAACCATTCTAGTACCACAACCTATAACTGTAGTTCCTCCAATACAACCAATTTTACCAGTTCATCTAGTACAACCAAGACAACCTGTGCCATTATCAGTTTTTCCTTCACCTCCTCAGATTTTTCCGGTACCAATGGTTATTTCAAAAGTGAACAGTAGGTAGCTATGATATATTAGGAGTGATAGCACCTATTGTGGTTTTTGAGATTATATCCCCTTTAATTCATTAGAGTTCCTGGGGAAGACGCTCATCAACTTATCAAGGAGTGTGAAGAGAGATTGGGTAATGTGGGAATCTTGAAGACCCATGGAGTAGCTTTCACTTCTTACCAGATGTGTGGCTTACCCAATCAGTGGTGGACAACCTTTATTGCTTGCAGACCGGTGGGTTCAGTCTAATTACCATGATTTGAGTTCTACGAGGTGTTCATAAGAAATTTTGTTTTAAGGGCCAATAGGGAACGTTTGAGAGAAGAATTCAACAAGCTTGAACAAGATTCTATGTCAGTGTTAGAGTATGAGGCATGTTTCCACCAGTTGTCTATCTATGGGGTGGAGATGACGCCTATAGAGGTGGAACGGGTCCACAAGTTCTCTAGTGGGTTGCAAGATAGACTGTGAGAGTTAGTGGAATTATTAGTTTTTGATAGATGACCATTCTAGGCCATAGTTGATCATGCTGGTACTTATAGGATTCTTTATCGTGAGTAGCGACTTGTTAGTAAAAGAAGGTAGTGAAAACATGGAGTAAATAGTGGGTCTCGTTTAGGGGGCCGTGGGCTATTTCATCATGCACAGGTTAAGTCCAACAGGCTAGTGCAGGCTTCATGATAGGTTTCTTTACTTCTCCAGCTTAGTTTTCTCAAGGATCTGGATCTTCTCAATGTGGTAATCAGATGGGTTCTGTTAGAGGCTCCTGATAGAGTGGGCCATTAGGGCCGTGTTTTAAGTGTGGAATTGTAGACAATATGCTAAAGCTTGTCCTTATAGGGGCACTAATCAGCTTGATCCTTAGTCTGAACAACCTTTGAGGTTGGTGCCTCCACTGGCTAGAGGTGAGACACAGGGTGGTTATCATGGTGGTGGCCATTATAGTAGGGGTGGTGGTCGAGGTAATGATCGTCATGATGGTGATTTACAACTATATGCCATTCCAACCATACCAAAAGTGGAAGCCTTATATGCTATTATTACAAGTTTGATTTCTATGTGTTTTATACCTGTGTCAGCCTTATTTGACCCCGAATCCATTTTCTCTTATGTGTCTATCTATTTTGCACCCAATTTGGGCTTTCCTAGTGAGGTTTTATTAGTATCTATGCATGGTTCAACCCTTGTAGGGGATTCTTTGGTAGTGGATTAATGATAAGGTCATGTATGATTTCTGTTAGTGGGCTGGATACTTGGGAAGACTTGATGCTATTAGGTATAATAGACTTTGATATTATACTGGGCATGGATTTGTTGTCCCCTCATTGTGTGGTTTTGGTTTGTTATGTCAAGACCGTTACCTTACCTACGTCTGTATCATCCCCAATTGTATGGTAGGTATCTAGTACCCGCGCACCGATAGGGTTTATCTCTTGCTTTTAGGCTAGGAAATTGTAGGGCAAGGATGTTTTGCTTTTTTGGTATACATTCGTGACATTTGGGCCAACATTCCTACTCCTAAGTCTATTCCTATAGTTTTTGGGTTCCTTGATACATTTCTTACCAACCTACCAGGCCTACCACCAAAAGGAGTTATTGGCTTTTCTATTGACTTGGAGTCGGGCACTAAACCCATTTCTATTGCTCCTTATCTCATGCCACCTGTAGAGTTGAGAGAGATGAAGGTTCAACTCTAAGATATGTTAGATAGAGGATTTATTCACTCTAGTGTTTCTCCATAGGGTGTGCCGGTTCTGTTTGTTTTAAATAAATGGTACTACGCAAATATATATTGACTATCAACAGTTGAACAAAGTTACAATGAAGAACAGATATCCTATGGAGAGGATTGATGATTTATTTGATCAACCTCAGGGAGAGGCATTTTTCTCTAAGATATACTTGAGGTTTGGGTATCACTAGTTAAGGATTCATATAGAGGACATTAAAAAACATCATTCAGGACCCGTTACAGTCATTATGAATTCCTAGTCATATCTTTCATTTGACTAATGCTCCGACAATATTTATGGAATTGATGCATAGGGTACTTAAGAATTACTTGAATTCCTTTGTGATTGTGTTTATTGATGATATCTTGGTGTATTCGTGGAGTGGATCTAATCATGAGTAGCATTTGAGGTTTTTCCTTTAGACACTGAGAGAACACAAGATTTATGCCAAGTTCTCAAAGTGTGAGTTTTGGTTGGAGTCCATTGCATTTTGTGGACACGTGGTGTCCAAGACTGGGATTAAAATTAATCAAACTAAGATTTAGTTGGTACGTGATTGGGCGAGGCCGAACTCTATTACTGAGATTTGGAGTTTTTTTGGTTCTGCTGATTACTATCAGCATTTTGTCGAGGGATCCTCATCGATTGTGTTTTACTTGAATAAGTTGACAAGGAAGGATTTTTCCTTTCAGTGGTCTAAGGAGAGTGCGTTGAGATTTTCTAGGCTCAATTATTTGTTGACTTCAGTGCCGGTTTGACCTTGCTAGTTGAAGGTTAGAGTTTCCTGGTGTATTGTGATGCTTCTGGTGTTGGTATGGGCTGTGTTCTGATGCAGCAGAGTCGGGTGATTGTATATGCATCGAGGCAGCAGAAAGTGAACAAGCCTAACTACCCCACTCATGACTTGGAGTTGGCGGCAGTAGTGTTTGCTCTCAAGATTTTGAGACATTACTTATATAGGGTTCAACTACCCCACTCTTCAGTATATTATGAGTTATAAAGAGTTAAACTCCAAGTAACAGTAGTGGATTGAGTTCCTGAAGGACTATAATATTACCATTCTCGATCATCTGGGCAAGGAAAACTTTGTGGATGATGCCTTAAGTCAGCTAATGGTTAGTATTGGTAGCTTAGCAGATTTGTCATTTTTGAAGAGGCCATTGGTGGTAGAGGTTCAGTATTTCACTAGTCGTTTGGTGAGATTGGACCTATCATACCCCAGGATAGTTTTAACTTATGTTGAGGCTAGATTGTCTTTGTTGGATTAGATTCAACAATGATAGTTCGAGGATATGTTCTTGAATTATTTTCATCATAGGTGTTAGCGACAGAGGCTGGTAGGGTATCTATTGATTTGGTGGGGGTTATCTGGTTTGATAGTTGCATGTTTTTCCACAGGTTGGTGAGTTGGTAAAGTTGATCATACTTGAGGCCCATAGCTTCAGTTATTCTACCTATCTGGGTTTAGCTAAGATGTACAGTGATTTGCAATAATTGTATTGGTGGAATGGAATGAAGAGGCATATTGCTGAGTGTGCATCTAATTGTTTGAACTGTCAGTAGGCTAGTTATAGGCATAGGAAACCAGGTGGTTTGATGCAGAGACTCCCTATTCCTACTTGGAAGTGAGAGCGTGTGACTATGGATTTCATCTCGGGCTTGCCTTATACTAGTAGAGGTCATGCTACTGTTTGGGTTATTGTAGACAGATTGACTGAGCTAGCTCACTTCATCCCCCCACTCTTCTTATAATGTTGAGCGTCTAACTCAAATCTATATTCATGAGGTAGTTCGATTGCATTGTGTTCTTGAATCAATAATTTTGACAGAGGAACCCAATTCACTTTGTAGTTTTGGAAATTTGTTCAGTGGGATTCAAGAAATGAGGTCTAGTTGAGCATAACATTTAATCCGCAGATTGATGGTCATCATAAGTGGACTATTTAGGTATTAGAGGATATGTTAAGGGCTTATGTGTTGGATTTTGGGGGTGCTTTGGATCAACATCTTGCTTTAGCTGAGTTTTCTTGTAATAATAGCTACCACTCCAGCATCGAGCTGGAACCATTTAAGGCATTATATGGTCCTATTGGTTAGTTTGATGGCTTTGAGGCCAGAGTCCTGTCTTTCGATTTGTTGCATGATTCTCTTGAGTAGGTTCGATTGATTTAGGATTTACTGTGGGCAACACATATTAGACAGAAGAGCTACGCTCCATATGCTTTGTGCCTTAGAGTTTTGAGTTTGTGATAGAGTCTTCCTCAGAGTGTCTTCTATGTGACGCATGATGAGGTACGGTAGGTGGGGCAAGTTTAGTCCCAGATATATTGGACTATTTGATTTTTGGATTGAGTTGGTGATGTTGCCTACCTTTTGTCTTTACCTCCTATATTTTTTTCCATTCATCCAGTTTTCCATATTTCGATGTTGTAGTGGTATATTTTGGATGTGTGTCACGGTATTCTAGAGGATTCAATGCAGTTCAATGAGAATCTGTCTTTTATTGAGTAGCCACTAAAAGTGTTGGCTAAGGATGTTAAGAAGTTGAGATCTAGGGAGATTCCAGTGGTTGGGTACATCAGAGGCACCATCCGGTCTAGAAGGCTATTTAAGAGATCGAGAGTGAGATACGGAAGCAATATACACAGCTGTCTGAGACATTAGGTACTTTCTCTCCCTAATTATTTCATTTTTTTACTTGACTTTTAGGGACAGAAGTCCTTTTAGTAGTGGATGTTGAATGACCCTCACAGTCATTGATGAGATGTACACGACATTTTGCATTTTATAGCTTTCCACTAGCTTCCCCAAGTCACTTATGACTTGCTGGGACTGGTAGTCTGGTTCCCTAGTGGCTTGGTTGAGATTTATCTTAAATTTCCTAGTTTAGAGCAAAAAACTAAGTACTCATTGACTAATGTCAATTTCTTTCAAAATGAGCTCAAAATAAAATTATGAAAGCTCTGTAAGCTTCAGAATGCCAAACAAAGTCAATATTGACCTTTAATTTGTGTTTCAAGGTTTTTGTTTCGAGTTTGTGCTAATTTGTGGATTTTATTTAAGCCAAAGCCTCAACTTGGAGCTTGTGTGGTCTTTTGGTGTTCGAAGTGTTGGAATGGAATTTGACGCTTCCATCAGCTTCGAAATGGTGAATTTAGGATAGTTTGACCCTTGTTATGCTTCCTGAGGTGTCCGTGCTCGTTTTGGGTTAGTTTGTGGAAAGATGGAAATCTCTTAAATTTTTAAGTCTTGGTTTTGGGGTCCTTTGCACTAAAACGATCTTTGATGTCCAATTCGTTAATTTTGTTGAGTCAAGAATGTGGTTTTCATGCAAGATGAATATTTGGTTTACAAAAATTGGGCTCCATTATATTTTTGAACCCCTTGTTAAAAATTCTAAAATAGCTGTGTTGCTAGTGCAGGTAAGATAGATTTATCGGTCAAAGTGTTGATAAATGAGTAGGTGCTGATAATTTGAATATCTGTACCGATAAATTTATACCTACCTTAGGTTTCCAGTCATTAGAAGATGCCAATTTATCGATCAAATAACCGACAAAGCAGTAACTACTGTGGTGTTCCAAATTCAGGGAATGCAAATATATCGGCATTTTGTTTGATAAATCGGCGTCCTCCAAAATTGCATGTGTATAGCGGAATGCCGATTTATCAGCACAAGTGATCGATAAATCGACATTTGGGGTATTATTTCATCAGCTCCATGCCTATTTTGGTTCATTATTCTCTCAACCTTTTGTCTTATTTTCTCCCTCCATTTGGTACAATTTTCCTTGGAAACATCCCCGAACTTCATAGAAAAGTTTCTTGAAGATTACTTACATCTCCCACACTCTTGTTAAATAATTTCATCTGTTTAGTTCCATAAAAATTGGGCTTTTCTTCCATTGATACCCTATTTGTGAATTCTTGATTTCATCAATAGTAGCTGAAGTTATTGAGTAAATTCTTATTCACTGGGGCTAGTTTACTTTTTAGAATCCTTTCCTTTCAGATTCCATTGTATAAATCCAAGAAAGATCGAATCTCAAATTCCCCTTTATACTCAATTTTCTCCGAACTGTTCAAGGGTCTTTTCTTACCCGAATTGTGCTCATATTTAGAGCACAGGTTCCTAGTATTGCTAGGGACCCCATGGCAAAGTTTGTTCATGATTTCGGTGAGCGGGCCCATGTGTTTATTTTAGGCTCGATCCCAAACTTAGCGTAATTTATACCGTTAGACTTGTATTGACCCCGGGATTGTTATTTTGCAAATTTAAGAGTCGTGGATATTATTTGACATTAGTTGGAGTAACATTTGAGATTTATAGTGCTTGTTCGTCGGAAGATAGGTTGGATCCATGGGGCTATGAGATTTGTAGCACTTGTTCATCGGAAGATAGGTAGGCTCACTAGGGCTATGATATTTGCAACGCCTATTTTTCAGAAGACAGGTAGGCTCTATGGGGATATCTCTGGGTATATATCTTTGATAATTGTACTAAATAACATCTGTGGGATGGGTTTCTAGGTTGTTAATATGTACTTGGACCGCTTCTTCATTCCATTCCCCGTTTGTTCCCTATGTTGGGGTTCAGTGAAATATGACACTCGTGACATAGAATTAACCTTGTAATAGCTTTAGGGAGACACTAGAAGTAGTAGAACACTGATGCATAGGTTGGTTTTGTATTTTCCTACGTTTGGGTTGTTGTGTTGTGCTGCTAGCTATAGCTTAGAAGCGCCTGTGCAGGGAATAGGTTGGCTATGTATATTGTTCATTCATTCTACAAGAGGTTGAGCCTAGTCTCTATGTTGAGAGTGCATTTGGGTTGGGTCCCGTATCACCACTTAATTTTGATGTCGTGAGGGCTAGACACTGATAAGAAGGATAATGATGGATAACATAGCAAATGATAAATTGGAATATTTTGATAATTATATAATTTAAAGGATCTTTTAATGTTTAGACTCGACAGTGTATTTGAGCACCCGATATTACTATCTTCACTTGTTTTTGTCAAGGATTCACTCCATGGAACCAGGAAATATCATCTTAACTAATTAAAATGTTTGTACTTGAGTCCGACTATGTTTAGCAGTGAGTACAACCGCTGGCACTTGAGTCCGTCGTACGACAGTGAGTATAACTTTTGGACACTTATCACACCTATTGTCTTAGAGACTTTGATGATACCTGTTCCATTGAGGATATTGGTGATACCACTATATTAAGGTGTTAGACGCCATGAGTTGCCGAGTACTGCTTGATGATATTATTGTTATGAGGCATTAGATGCCAGATTGTGAGATCCTTGAGGCTTAGTGACTTGGGATATGAGGTTATGATGACATTGGAGATTGTACATAGTGGGCGTACCTCCTTGGACCTTGCCTCTAGGCTATGACAACACAGAGGAAGGGTATATGATGGAGCATAGATATACGGGAACAAGGATTAGCCTTCCATGGATTCTATGTACACGCCATACGGGGTACAGGAGGAGAAATGTACATAGGACTAGTTACTTCATTTTGTGTATTTACTTTTCTGCACTTGTTTTCTCAGTGTACCGCTGGTCATATGGGCCTACGGGTGAGCATGTTTCTTGTGTACGCTTCTATTCTCATATAGATTGTTAGTGTTAATTTATTTTATGTATTTATAGCTTAATTATCAATACTGGTTATACATGTGATTGTCTTGCTATTTGGATATTTGTGCGAGGTATCATTTGATTATCTTATCCTTCCCTTACTTTGAGGTTATCGGTATACCATCCATGTTCTCTCTCTATCTTTTATTTGACTCCTATTTATTATTATTATTCATATATATTGTTGCAAGGATTCCGGGTACGTCATCCTTCTTTCCTAAGATCCTATTATGTGATTTAGCTAGCGATGACCTTTTCTACTTATTATTGAATCTTTTATGATTTTATAGCTTCCATGATGTACTATTTGCTTCTGTGAACCTATTTTATCATATTCCATTAGTTACTACATTTATATTGTTATGTCCCTAGTGGGCCTTCGAGGCCCTGGGTATATGTTTCTTCACAACTTGTACTCATACTACACTTGTTTCCCCTGGTGCAGATCCGAGTACTAGTGGCTGACGTTGATTACAGTTTGCCGTTCATGTTTTTTGCTACTTATTTTAGAGATTCAGGGTAAGCTTGGATTCCAGCTATTCTTACTTCTCTCCAGATTTGGATTGATCTCCTTGTACTTTAAGAGATATATTTATAATAGAATTCTGGTTGTATATTCTATTTGTAGAGGTTCTATTTTGTTACACTGATACGAGGTTTTTGGAAACTATTGACTCATTGTAATTCTCTACACTGTGTAATTTTCCTTTCCTTTATACTTTACATATTATACTTGTGCTTTTCGATATTGATATAGTAGCCCTCTGCTTAGGGCTAGATGGTTGGTTCTCCCACTAGTGGTATAGGAGGTGCCATCATGATCCTAGAAATCAGGTTCTGACAAGCTTGATTAGTCTTACCCTTCAATAGTTTAACATGAATAACCAGTAAGTATGGATTCTCAAACTGGTCCTCCTGTATTTGGATAAACAAACTGGAATGGTCCTTAATACTAGAGAGAATAAAGCCTGAAATGGATAAGTCGAGTCTAACTAATTAGTTATCCAAAGATTGAATGTCTAAGGCTAACGACCTCTTTGAAACTAATAATAGAGCTAGACTACCCATACTCACTGACTTTCAACTCAAGGCATCCACTACCATAATTTTCTTGCTCGGATGATACAAAATAGAAGTGTCATAGTCCTTCAACAACTCAGTACATCTAAGTTGGCAAGAATTCTACTCTCGTTGGATCATGATGTACTAAAGACTACGGTGATCCAAAGAGATATCACAATGCACTCCATATAGACAATGTCTCTAAATCTTGAGCTCAAAAACTACCACCACCAACTTTAAGTCAAGAATAGAGTAGTTATGCTAATGAGTCTTTAGATTCCTCAAAGCATAAGAAATCACTCGACCCTGCTACATCAATACACAACCCAGAATAATAATAAAAGCATCACAATATTATGAGAAACTCTGATCCTCAACCGACATGTCAAAATAGGAGTAGAAGTAAAAATTTCTTTATACCCCTGAAACAAGCCTTAGACTCATCGGACCACTATAAATGAACCTCCTTTCTAGTCAATCTATTCAATAGCGCCGCGATAGAAGAGAAATCCTCAATAAAGATGGTAATACCTAGTTAACCCAATAAAGCGTTGAACCTTAGTTGGAGTAGTGATCTAGGAGAATCACAAACAACCACAAGATTCATCGGATCTACCATAATACCATCCTTAGACACCACATGTCCAAGGAATGCAACAAACTTAAGACAAAGCTCAAACTTTGAGAACTTGGTATAAAGATGGTGATCTCTCAAAGTATGAATCACAATCCTAAAATTCCTCTCTTGCTCCACTCTACTTTACGAATAGACCCAAAATATCATCAAAAAACATACTCATTAAGGAGTCAAATTACGTCTTGAACACTCGGTTCATCAGATCCATGAAAGATATAGGGATAATAGTAAAACTAAAATATATCACTAGGAACTCATAAGACCATAATGTGTACCAAATGCTGTCTTAGGGGTGTCCTACACCCTAAACCTCAATTGATGGTAACCAGACCTCAAAATAATCTTAGATAATATAGCTAACCTTAGATCTGATAAATTTTTTATCAGATCTTCAACATGGGATACTTATTCATCCATATGACTCTATTTAGATGCCTATCGTCAATGCACATATGTATGGAGCCACCTTTTTTATTAATAAAAGAATTGAAGCACCCCTCGGTGAAATAACAGGCTTGATAAATCCCCTATTTAGAAAATCCTGAAGCTGAGTCTAAGATCTCTCAACTCAATAGGTGCCTTAAGATAAGGAGAAATAAAAATACACATACTCCCTGACTCAAACTCACTACAGATATCAATATCACACCCAGGTGGTAGGCTAGGGAGGTCAGTTGAAAACACATAAACAAAATCACTAACCTTAGGTGTAATGACCATTATGATCATTTTTTCAATGTCCCATTTTCTTACATTATAGAGCTTTCTTGTATCGGCCAAAAGTCATTTATGACTTACTAGAACTGGTGGTTTGGTCCTCGGGTCATTAATTTGATTGTTATGTTTGTTTCCCTGCTTTAGAGCCTTTAGAATTGAAATCATTAACTTTAGTTAAAATTGATGTAAACGAGCTTTGAAAATTCTAATAGTTCCTTTAGCTCTCGAACATGGATTTCGGTCTAGTTGGACTCTTGGTTTGATCTTAGGAGCTTTGGTTTTGATTTTGTGTGATTTTGCATGTTTTTGCATGTTTTATGTACCTTTGGTTTCCACTTTAGAGATTGGGTCATATTTTGATAGGATCATCAAATTGAAAATATGACTGTTCCATCAGCTTTATAATATCGAGTTTGGGTTAGGTGAGTTGTTCATTCGGGTTTCGAAACAACCAAGATTCTTTTAACTACTTGGTTGGGAAGTTGGTTATTTTAACATAGAGTTTACTTTGGTAAACATTCTATTAGAAAAACCTCATATTGGAATTTCATCTGCGTCATTGACTCCGAAATGCTGTTACCATATAGTTTGAATATTTAATTTGTGTTGATTGGATCCCGCATACATTTTGAGCCTCATTTTCAAGTTTTAAGGTCTACTGTTTTCTATTTTATTTGGTGTATGGTGCATCCTTCTTGGCAATCGCGAAAGGATTTCTTGCGATCGTGATGCACCTCTTTGAGTCTTCTTCGAAACCGTGTAAATTTACCACATGATCGTATGGTCCATCTATCCTTTCCCTTTATGATCACAGTGCGTACCACATGTGATCGCGATGTATTATTGCCCAGTAGTTCTCAATCATAAGCCATATCTATGCGATCGCATAGTACTCTACCCAGCAGTTATAAATAGCTTAAAACCTAATTTTCAACAATTTTTCTCATCCTATACACTTGCTAATACTCAAAATTCATCGTTAAAATACTTGGGTCATTTCATGATCTTGTGGGTGACGTGGGAAACTTAATTTCTTCAATCATTCTTTGATTCTTGGTAAGTTTCCACTTTAATTTCATAGATTTCCACCCAAATTCCTCCAAAAATCCCAAGTTGTTCTTCACATTATTTAATTGTTTCAAGCCCTTTTCTGCTCATCCTAGCTTTAAACTTTGGGTTTATATTCCCTACAATGTAGGGAATGTTTGATGCCCTTTTATCAAAGTTTTGGGTTCACGGGACGTGGGCCCATTATAACCAATAATTTTACCCCAAGTAATTTTATATATTTATGGGTATCCTTGAATTTGTATTAATGTCTAGATTATGTTTTTGATAGTTGCGTGATTGTTGGTGTATTCTTGGTGATTTGAGAAGTCTGAGCATCTTTGATGCGGTCTTTGTGAGGTTGTCCACAACGGACCGGTAGATTATGCTTACGATCTTAGACTAGGCTTATATGGGGAATAATTGTGATAGATAGACATCTTTGTGTTGGTGTTTCGAGTTGGCACCTGTGACCCTGTCTGCATTTTTAGTCTACATTTTTGTCTACGTATTGTTGTTGCATTTGTGATCATAGTTACCCTGTGACCCTGATTGGTCTTAATAGAATCTGGAACATAGATAGTGGGCAATAGAAAATGTCCATGAGTCCCAAGAATCAATTTTGTCACTACCCAACTTTTCAGATCGTGAGGGCACCTATATCCTACCATAAGTGAACTACCCAACAAGTACAAAAAGAAGAAGTCATAGGTAAATACGGAAGATAATAATATTGATAAGGATACAACATGCGTAAATCTAGTACAATGAAAGAAATCCCCAAAATCTAGTAAACTAGTACAAGAACCTCTAAGAAAACAAGTACAAGTCTGAAATGAAAATATAATATCTGTCTATAACAGTACAAATGACAGAAAGGAAAATATAGAGAGGTAAATGAAAGATATAGATGCAATAGGCAATCGTCTACCTCAGATCAATATAACCAGAACTATCAGGAATTAGTGGCGAACACTTGTACATGGGTCTGCACCTAAAATATGGAAAGTGTAGTATGATTACCAAAACAACGGGTATCCAGTAGGCTAGGCTGACCGATCACATATAAGAAATAAAAGCAGTAAATAGAAGATTAGGCAAAGAGGTCACAATAGTCAAACAAGGATTCAGAGACATAGAAAGCTAGACACTAGCTATGATAAGGAAGATTCATACAAACAAGTGGAAGAAAGTACCTGAATCCATGCTCAACTACTAAGAGATACAATAAATAATAGAAATGGAGGTATACCGGTAACCTCAATTAAAATGAGTGTGAATAAGGCTAACTAAAACAAGTATAATCACAAAAGGATGGATGATAGGAAATCATGAAATAAATCCATCCATATACCACTTACTATGCCAATAGTAGAACCCACCAGTCAACTTTACCAGTGTTTGAAACAACCAATCAATATCAAACAGAAACTTATTATTTGTAATATCACATCCTTAGCCTATTTGGAGACAAGCCTCATTCCCGAGTCCATTTCATAACTCATGAGATAAACCCCACTCATTGTGCTATGGTCACATGGTTGAGTCTATAATACCTCGTTAGTTCCCACTTCATGAGTCCGTTTGGGGTAGGAAGGGTACATCCAACACAACCGAGAGTCGGACTAGTAGAGTGGATACTAACCGGAATAGGCTAAGGATATTCTAAGTATTGGCAAGTAATGGTCGTAAATAATAGACAATAAGTAGATAAATAGATAAATACAAGTATTCACACTTACCTATTGGCATGCAATTCAC
The DNA here is from genome assembly GCA_039654485.1 of Withania somnifera. Lineage (NCBI taxonomy): Eukaryota > Viridiplantae > Streptophyta > Magnoliopsida > Solanales > Solanaceae > Withania > Withania somnifera. The sequence goes on from JBDJHY010964497.1 coordinate 13,655, forward strand.
CAAAAGGTACTAAACAAGGAGACAAGTGCAGAAAGTAACATAATATGAAGTATGCTAATTCAAGGTGTATGCTCCTTCCCCAAATAGACCATAGGCATGGTGGGATGTATCCCATTTTGGTACCTTCTACTTTGCCGTGTACCCCTCGACCGATCACCTACATATTTAGATCAAGCCGCGTAGGGTTCGTGGTTAGTCGAAAACCGTAGTAACATAACTATCATAACCGACGCTCATGACTAAAAACCACAGCTGAGCACATATTTTACAAACTCAGGTAATTAGTTTCCCATGTGTATTGGGTCTAAAGTTACTTGAAAACTCTGTATCCATGCCCAAATATTTTTGGGACTAAACTAAGGTAATGGATGATACTCAGCGTCTGACATCGGGCCAAAGCTATTAGTGCCAGAAAGGTCATGTACTCGGTGTCAGGTTTTAATGCCTGGAATAAAACATTAGAAAATGATTGTAACGGGTTCCCAATTGACAATCAGATCTTACAATAGTCTTAGAAAATTATAAAATAGTTTATCATAGTAAAAAGTCTGCTTATACCATTTTCATATCAAGATTAGCCTATTATATAAAAATCTCTATGATCCAATCAAATTATTCATGCTCATTTTTAGTTTTAAAATTTTGAAGTAATGTAAGTCATAAATATACAAAAATGGGCTCTTAAGTCAATCAATATCTAAAAACAGGATCAACAAGGCATGTATGGTTCCAAAAACCATCAATACTGGGCTCGTGGCGATAAAGAATGGAAACCAGTGCATCAAATCTCTATAACACAATGATGACATGCATGCATGATATGAGAAAAATCACAGTCTGAAATCACTGAATGTCTTTCCATTCCTGCGCAAGCTCGAAATCATTAC
>JBDJHY010964608.1:0-13055 GCA_039654485.1 Withania somnifera
TTTGTGTCAGTAATTTATATGAAGCCCATGGGTACACATCTCTTTATGAAATTCAACAATTTTCTAAGATAATTTGGTATGTTTGTTCATCGATACCGAAACTGTTAATGAGTTAAAGTTTGGTGATTCTAAATAGAGGGTTGTAAGCGGTACGAGTCACTGTACCACCATCAAAAAGTTATTAGTGGTTTGGTATGTGTCAGGATATGTCATTTTTTATATAACTGTATCTATCTTCCCTATTTTGGGTAATGATGACTCGAATAGTTGGGTTTATCTTTAATAAGCATGGGTTGATTTAAGATTATATTGTGTAGTTTAAGCTCCATAAAATGATTATGCTTAGGGATGATACCATTACAAGTGAGTCAATCATAGTGTTTGTAGCTTTATCGATTTGAAATAGCTGATCTTCAGCTTCATATTTGGTTTTTGGATGATATTGGTATAGGAGTTCAGTTTGGGATGAGAAAATAAGTCCATTTCATCTATCTCTAGTGGTGTAGATATTTCTAGAAAAGTTTGGGTTTGTGGTATAACCTTGGGTTTCTTGATTATCTTGGAGGAGTAGGAGTTCATATGTTGAATTATTGGTGTGCTTGACATTGTCTATCCTTGATGTATAGATTCTCATTTTTAACTCGAAAGTCTAGACTTGTGGTATATTAAGTTAGTGTCATTTTGAGAAGTTCACTTGAGAAAACAAAAATTAGCTTATTAAATTATGCCTTAGACCCCAGGTAGAGTCAATGTAGTATTATTTTCTTATGTTCGAGAACAAACAAGGATTTAGTGGTGAGTGATACAATGACTCTCAAGGTTATTTTTTCATTTTGACTTGAATTACCATTCTAAAATTCCCTATTGTTTCTTCATATCATCTTTAGTCTTTTTATGTGATTGGTTTGAAGGAGGAAAGAGTAAGTTTGTGGGTTTGAGAATTTTTGACTTTTGTAAGCTTAAAGTAATAAATGGTTGACTTTAATCAACATTTGGAGTTTTGAGTCTCGGATCAGAAATACCTCTCTTCAAGCAGCTCTATAATGTGGAATCTAGTCTAGAAAGAGTTTTGGCTTCAGATTTAGCTTTGTTGTGGTGAGTTTAGTGGGATAAATGGGATAATATTAAAGATTAAGCTAAAAGTTAGACTTGTCTCAACATACAAGGTTAGAGTACTCTAATTCAAAATCTGATGATTTTGTTGGATTCTTCGGATGGTGATTTTTGTTCTAGGAAGAGATTCAAGTTATTTTTTGGGGATTCGGGGATGTTGACCTTTTGGTAGGGTTTTATTGTAGAGTTTACGGTTTTGGTTTCAAGGATACTCCTTATAGGTAATTTGATAATTCGATTGGTTTCAAACTATTTTACACTCAATTCTCATAATTATTTCATGTTTGAGGGGTTCCAGATGAGTTTTGGGCATTAAAAACAAGTTTTGAAAATTAGTGTTTTTTCTAGTACATGGTGCCAGCTTTATTAGCACTAGCATAGCATTGTTGGCACTGAATATGGGCCTTATTCAGAGTTGCAAGCGCTGGGATAGCGCCTATACAATTGAGGAAGGACCTTTCTTCAGAGCGATCTCGCTAATTGAGAGAAATACCACTATTGGTGATATAGTGACGTATCAAATTTCCTCTCTCATTGGATCACTTATTTTGTAACACCTTGAAGATTGGTTATAGTTGATAAAATCCTAAATAGGTGTGGGATGAGTGTTTGTGGTAATTTTAGGTCTTAAATATCTCATAATGCAAAGTTGAGTTCAAGGCTCTTTCAGTATGCTTAGTTTGATGTAACTTTGTGATTGGGTAAAATTTGAACAACCATATATTGTGATATATAAATATTTATTTGACCCATGCCCTACCCTCATAATATCCTTTAAGTTTAGGTTTTAATTAAACAAGTCGTGTCTCATTTCATGTTCGGAGTAAAATGTTATGGCCATTTTACAAAAGATTGTTCTACAATGAAATGTCCAAGGTGCATAGTACGATGCAACAGTATGAGTCATCGTGGCCAAGAGTAAATGTCGTATTGTAAGTTGTGGTATTCAACCAAAAGCTTCCCAAAGGCTGGAAAGGAACCAGGAGACCTAACCATGCCCTTTAGAATCGAAGACCATGACCCGTACTTTCCAAATTGTACTGTTGAAGGTGAGAAACTAAAAATTTTTGTCCCTTTAGTATGAATCATACTGTGATCCATGGTGTTGAAAGACCACAACTCGTCGTCTTGACTCTTGGTATGGGGGAATGTTTCAAGGGAAGTGGTGCACTTCACGAGTTGTGGATTACTACTTCATAAGTTGTGAAATGCTTTTAGGAGGTTTTCAAGTACGTTTGATGAGGGTTAATTTTGGAATTTCCTTTGAGTTTTTGACCTAAATTCATAATGCTTTGGCTTCTAAGCATAACAATATAAATACCCTAAACCCTAACTTGATTCATATCTTTGGCTAAATCAAATCAAGCAAAGTTTTTTCTTCTATCCTCTTTAAAGAGACAAAAACTAAGGTCTAAGAGACTCCATTTTAGAAGCATGATCGTTGTTTTTTCACCATCAAATTTCTTCTAATAAGTCACTTTGTCTTTCAACATGGACTCCTTTCATCATTGTTTCCAAAAACCCTTCTATTAATAATGTTATGATGATATAGAAACATGCTAGGGTTCTTATTTAATTCAATAAACTATGATTCCCTATAGTAATGATTTAATTAATGTTTTTGAATTAGAATTACAATGGTTTTGTGATGATTATTTAATTGAAGTAAAAGAAAGAAAGAAGCTTTAAGGTATAAAATGATAATTTTTTTCAAGGTTTATTCTTACAACTTTACTTGAGTATTGAAGTGTCATAATTACTCTATTTACTAGATGATTTGAAGTATATGAACTTGAAGCTTGCCTAAATTGACTATTTTAGTTAGTTGAGCTTAATAAAGGAAGATAATGATTTTATTATTTAATTAAAGATCTATGAAGTAAGAAGCTAATGAAAAGTCTAATTTGAATATATTTTCCTATTATGGCAAAATTAGAAGGTGAAGCCAGAAGAGTCCGGGAAGGTCTAGTGGTTCATTAAAGAATGTCTATTTGTCAAGAATCTTGAAAGAGAAATTAATGATAATAATTATACTTTTATGGGATAGTATTAGCACAGAGGATGGCAAGATGCCCTTATAGCCCAACTTGCGTAGCCTAACGTGGGAATTATTATTATTTTGACCTAGCAGATGTGCATTTAGCCTAGTTGGATCCACTAGAGAGGAGTGTCCTTTCCTTTTGTCTAGGTTAGTAGCCGCTACACACAACGTAATATGTGGACTTCATCGCTATATGCCTTGAGGTATGTCAGTTATAAAAACTCACATTTAGAGGTAGAAATTCATAGTTTTGAAAGGAAGAAAGTGAAAGCATTTTTTTGACTGAGTCTTTAGCTAAAGGATGTTTCCAGATCTTTGCATGATCTGTGGAGGAAGAACAAAGGAGTTGAAGATGTTCCTCTATCTTTGGTGGAGTTTGGGACTGCATTTATGGTTCGATTCTTTCCTAGAGAGAAGAATAAAAAGAGGGTTCATGAGTTATTTAGTTTGGAGCATGGTTCCATGTTTGTGGATGAGTACATCATGAAGGTCATTAAGTTATAAAGGTATTCTACAGAGAAGGTATTATCCAGAGACAATTGCTGATATGCATACAAGGATGGATATGTTTTTATATGGTCTTTCTCCTTATTTGATCTAGGTGGGGAGAGAAGCCATATTAAGTACTGATATGGAAATTGGTAGACCGATGGAGCATTTGGAGTAGATAGAGAAAAATAAGGCTAAGTATAGAGTCAAGCAGAGTAAGAGGGCTAACTAGTGAATTTTGAGCTGGTCATCCTACGTCCAATTGGTTCAGACATCAGTTGTACAAGGGTTCTAAGGGATCATCCCTTTCATCATTCATACCTCTGAAGAATCAGCAGAACAAGTTACCTTAGTAGGGTGGTGCTCCGATATGTACTACGTGTTGTAACCTCATTGGGGACAGCGTAAGGCTGTCTAAAATAGAGTTTTTAAGTGTGGAAAGATTGGTCACAGTGTTTCGGGTTTCCCTTTGAATAATTACTATTATTGTGGGATGACAGGACATAACTAGAGATATTGTCCCACAGTTCGATAGGGTGGTTCCATACCACAAACTACTACTCCAAAAGCATCTCCAGCCATACACCATCCTTAGTAGGGTGCTACTGCTTCTACAGTTGGAGACCAGTGCCAAAACTATTTATATTTTTTAGGATCTTATCAGGATTATAAGCAGTCAGTTGATGTGGTGATAGGTATGTTATATATTTGTGATGTGTATTTAAATGTATTGTTAGACTCCTTAGATACTCTTTCTTTTAAATCCCCATATGTTTATAAAAAGTTTGTTGTAGATCTTCATGTTTTATCTGAGTCATTCCCTTTTTCTACACATAGTGGTGATCCTATTCTAGCTGAGAGGGTCTACCATATTTATCTCCTTTCTATTTTGTGGATGGTTAATTTTGCTGATATGTATGAGTTAGATATGGTAGACTTTGATAGTCATTCTAGGAATAGATTGGCTTCATCCATATCATGTTATTGTTGACTGTAGGACTAGAGTTGTCCATTTATATCTTCCTAATAAAACTTTCCTTGAGTGTGAGAGAAGTAGAGTTGTTCCTAAGGATAGTTTCATTTACTATTTGAAGGCTAGAAATATGATTTCTAAGGGGTCTCTTTATCATTTGGTTCAAAATTAGGACTCTAAGTTTTAGAATCCTGATATTCGTTCTATCCGTGTAGTCTGAGAGTTTTTAATGTGTTTCCTAAGGATTTATGTGAAGTACCTCCTAATATAAAAATATACTGCTGCATAGTTCTTTTTCCATACACTCAACCTATTTCTTTTCTTCTATATATGATGGGTCCAGTAGATTTTAGAGAGTTGAAGGACTAGTTAGCCAATCTTTTAGACAAGGGGTTTATCCATTCGAGTGTGTATCCTTAAGGTGTTTTTGTCTTGTTCCTGCATAAGAAAGATGGTTCCCGCTACATATGAATTGATTACCACAAGATGAACAAAGTCACAATCAAAAATAATAATGCCATTCCGTGGATTGATGACTTGTTTGATCATCTGTAAGGTGGTAGCCATTTTTCTAAGATTGACCTTTAGTCTCGGTATAATCATCTTAAGGTCGGTGAGTCAGATATTTTGCAGAAAACTTTTCATACTCATTATGGCCTTTTAGAGTTTGTGGTTATATATTTTTGTTTAACTAATGCTCCTGCATCTTTTATGGAACTTATGAATAGAGTTTTCAAGCCCTACTTGGCCTGTTTGTGATTGACTTTATTGATGATATTCTAGTTTATTCCATAAATGAGGAGGAGCAGGAAAATCATCTCAAAGTTGTTCTTCAGACCCTTAAAGAACATTATCTTTATGCTAAGTTTTCTAAGTGTGAGTTTTGGATTCATTTAGTCATTTTCCATGGTCATATAATTTCTAGATAGGGTATTCAGGTGGATTCCCAAAATATTAATTCTATTCATAATTGGCCTAGACCTACTTCTTCATCATATATTTGTAGTTTTCTGGGTCTAGTTAGATATGATCATAGATTTGCTTAGGGCTACTTTTTCATAGCTGCTCCCTTACTTGTTTGACTTAAAAACGTAAAGTTTGAGTGAAAAGATTCCTGTGAGAGGAAACTTTAGGAGTTGAAGGCTAGGTTGACATCTGCTCCATATTGACTTTTCTTGATGGTTCCAAGGGGTTTGTTATGTATTATGATGCTTCAAGGGTTTGTCTGGGTTGTGTTCTGATGTAGCATAGTAAGGTTGTAGCTTATGCTACTAGAAAAAGTTAGCTTCATGAGAAGAATTATCCTACCCATAAACTTTAGCTTGCAGCTGTTGTTTTTTCTTTGAAGTTATAGAGGTACTACTTGTATGGAGTACATGTAGAAGTCTTCATGATCATAAGAGTTTGTAGCTTGTGTTTTGTTAGAGGATTTGAATCTTTTTCAGAAGAGATAGCTTGAGTTATTGAAGGATTATGATATGACTGTGATGTATCATCCGAGAATGGTCAATACAGTAGGTGATTCCCTTAGAAGGTTGTATTCGGGGAGTTTGTCAGATGTTGATCGTTATACGAGGGAGTTATCTAGAGATGTGCATAGGCTTTCATGCATTGATGATATATTGATTGGTGCAAATGATGGTAGTATGCTTGCTTAGCATGCTTTCGAGTCATATTTTGTAGTTGTTGGTGAATGAGAAGCAAGATAGTGATTCAATTCTAGTCAAGCTAAAAGATCCAGTCCAAAAGAATTAGGTACAGGTTTTCTCTAAAGGGAGATATGGAGTTTTTAATTATCAAAATCTCTTGTGTGTCCTTGAAGTTGTTAGTTTGAAAAAGAAGATTATGTCAGAGGCTTATAGTTCCCGGTATTTTGTTCATCCTGGAGCTACTATGATGCATAGTAATATTTGAGAGGTGTATTAGTAGAAAGGTATGAAGAAGGATATAGAAGAGTTTGTGTCTAAGTATCCTAATTTTTAGCAAGTGAAGGTAGAGCACCAAACACCAGCTACTAGGATGCAGTATAGATTCTGACGTGGAAGTGGAAGGTGATTTATATGGATAATTTCACCTATTTACCGTTATCACTGAGGTATGATTCCATATGGGTAAGAGTAGATCGAATTACTATGTCTGCTCACTTTTTACGCATACATACCAGTTATTCAGCACAATAATATGAGTGGATCTAGCTGAGGGATATTTTTTGTATGCACGGTATACCTTTATTTATTATATCAAACCATGGTCCAACGTTTATATCTTAATTTTGGAGATAATTTCAGAAAGGTCTTCGTAACTAAATTTAGTTTTATATGGCTTTTCATTCACAAAAAAATGTCCAGGCTAAGGGACTTCATACTTTGGAAGATATGTTGAGGGAGTGTGTAATCAATTTCAAGTGTAAGTGGGCTGAGCACCTACCTTTTATTGAGTTTGCATACAACAATATCTATCACTAGAGTATTTATATGGGTCAATTTGACACATTGTTTGGGAGGTGGTGTAGGTCTCATTTTTGTTGGTTTAAGGTTGGTAAGTCATATTTTGTAAGTCCAGAGTTTGTTCTTGATGCAATGAAAAAAGTTTAGACTATTCAAGACAGGTTGATGACAACCTAGAGTAAGCAGAAGTTCTATGCTGATGTAGAAGGACAGAGTTATAGTTAGGTATTGGAGATTGGATATTTCTGAAGGTGTCAGCTATAAAGGGATTAATGGGATTTGGAAAAAGGGTAAGTTGAGTTTGAAGTACATCAGGCCTTATCAGATTATAAGGATGGTAGGCACTGTTTCCTGTTGTTTAGATCTTCCAGAAGAGTTAGCAGTGGTTCACCATGTGTTTTATGTCTCTTCATTGAGGAAATAAATGAGCGATCCAATTTTTGATGTTGCCAGTAAAGAATATCAGAATTCTTGATAGTTTGACCTAAGAGGAGGACCTCATTTAGATTCTTAATAGATTCGCAAATTGAGAAACAGACAAATATTATTAGTTAAGGTTCTCTAGAGGAACCAGTCAATTGAGAGAGCTACATGGGAGGTATAGGTTGTTATGTGGAGTAGATATCCAGATTTGTTTCCTTTTAGTTCCATTCCTTCTTAAGGTAATAACCTCTATTTATATTTTGTCCACTTATATTCATGATCATGTAGCATTTCATGATTACATTGAGTGTATTCATCGATGAGTTGAGTAGAGTATTGAGGTTGAGTTGAGGTAGTAGTACATAAATCCTTATTTGTATATTTGTATATTATTTGACTATTTTTTATGTTGAAATTTTCATCTTTATCATCTAATTTTGTAGCATATTAAAAGTTTTATTAACTAAATAAAGTCATGGGATATCATACTTATTTACGGTTCAGTCAGTTGGTCAGTTTTAGAAGTTGAGTTCCCTCTATTCTAGTTATTGTCTTCATTCAAGGAAGAATGATACAAAAGGAGAGATAATATAATAACCAGAAGATTGATTTAGTTGATAAATTCCTAAATAGGTATTTGATGAATTTTTGAGGTGATTTAAGGTCTTAATATCTTATAATGTAAAGTTGAGTTCAAGACTCTTTTAATATTCTTAGTTTCGTGTTACTTCGTTCTTGGGTCAACTTTAAACGACCATATGGTTTTATCTATAAAGAGTTAGGTGATTCATGAACTTTCCAAAGAAAGGACTTTGAGTCTAGTTTTCAAATCAAAAAAATGTGTATCATTTCTAGTTTGGAGTAAGAGGTTATGGGAATATTACCAAAGACTATTCTGTAATGAAATGTCTCAAGTTCATAGTACAACTCAACAGTACGAGTCGTGGTGGCCAAGAGTGCGACTCTCACTGTGATTCTTGGTATTTTACCAAAATCTTCCCTAAGGTATGGGAAGGAACCACGATATCAAACCATGACCCGTACTATCCAAGACCATGACTACTACTTTCCAAATAATACTGTTGATGGTGAAAAACTGAAATTTTTGACCCTTTAGTAAGAATCATACCGCAAGACATGGTATTGAACACCACAACTCATAGTCTTTAACTTGTGGTATGGGGGACTCTTTGTAATGAACTTATTTCATTTCATAACTCAGTGAAGTGATCTTCATGAGCTGTGTAGTGCTACTTCACGAGTCGTGAAGTTCTTTTTATGGTTTTTCAAGTACTTTTAATGAGGGTTATTTTGGGAATTTTCTTTGACATTTTTTAGAAATAAACCCATGATGTTTTTCTTCTAAATATAACAATATAAATAACTTAAACCCTACATTCATTCATCACTTTGGATAAATCAAATCAAGTAAAGTTTTTTGTTCCATCTTCTCCAAAGAGGCAAGAACTAGGACTTTTAAAGAGACTCCATTGTAGAAGCTTGATAGTTAATTTTTCACTATAAAATTTCTTCTAATCAGTTATGTGGGATTTCAACATGGACTACTTTCATCCTTGTGACCAAAAAACCCTTTACGATATAAGGTTTTGAAGACGTAGAAGCATGAGATGGTTCTTGTTTAATTATAGGAAATATGATTTCCTTAAGTAATGACTTAATTGGTATTTTTGAGATAGAATTATGAAGTTTTCATGGTAATTATTTAATGATGAAAGTACTCATGAGTTAGCATGTTTTCATAATTGAAGTAAAAGAAATAAAGAAGCTTTGAGCTATGAATTGATTATTGTTTTAAAGGTTTATTGTTAAAACTTGAATTAAGCATTAAAGTGTCCTATTAACTTTACTTGCTATATGATTTGAATTATGAATTTGAAGCATGTGAAAATATACTATTTTAGCTAACTAAGCTTAATTAAGGAAGATAATTATTTTATTGATTAATTGATGAGTTGTTAAGTGAGAAGCTATTGAAGAGCCGAATATGACTTTATTTATCGGTTTTGGCTAAATTGAAAGGTGTAGAAGAGTCCTGGAAGGTCTATTGTTTCATCAGAGAATGTCCATTAGTAGAGAATCTGGAAAGACAAAGTTAATAGTAGTAATTATATTTTTATGGGAGGAGTATTAGCACCATGGGTGAGCAGAGACCCTTGTAGAGTCCCTTATATAACACTATTGTTTCGCATGCTATTTTATCTCACATTTTAGGATAATTCAAGACTAAAGTTTGAAATTTAAGATCATTTTTATCCATTTTTTATCAAAATTAATTCTGAAGTTCCTTGACTTATAAGTAAGATTTCTATCCTATTTTGCACTATCCCCAATGATTATATCATAATCTTATCTTCAAAATCTTCAAATTCAAATTCAAATTTAAATTCAAATATGGGAATTTTTATCCTTAACATGAATGTTGTGTTGTGATGTTTTGGGGTTGATTTCAACTCAAAATTTGATGAAATATTATGTTTAGACTCTGTAAAAGGTGGGTAGCACATGTTTAAAATAAAATTTTTGTTCTATCCACATGGGCCGAGGGCGGGTTTTTAGCATAAACTTTGAAATATTGAAAACTGGGCATTGATTATTCTATTTTCTTGTAGGTAATGGTGAATGTAACTAAATCATGCACATTTGGATGTTTTACGAAACAGAAAAGCCAAAGAGTGATAAACTTATTCTTCAATTTGAACCTAGGTTGAGGTTTAATGGTCTTTTTATAAAGTCTCTACTTGTTTTTTTGATTAGTTATTTATAAATTTGAGTAAGGGGAATATAGGGGTAACTGTATTGGTGAAAAGACCATAATTTACCTAGGTACTAGTGTCAAGAATGCAAAATGAAAAAGAAAGGAAATTACTTGATGAATGCTTTCATTGTCAAATGTTGTGAATTGAAAAGTTGATTTGAATTTAAGTTCTTTAGTATGATTTAAGTGAGTAAAATTGATATTTTATTACAATACCTTTAGATATAACAATTGTGATAAATTTATATCTTATCAAAATGCATTGAGATTGACTATGATTAAAATATTATCTTTTGATGATGCCTTGAGTTGACTTATTTGTATTGATATGAGAAGTTGTGCGATGGCTTATCTTGATGAAATGGTATCATAATGTTATTTCCTTTTTATGGCTTATGTTGTTAAAATAAGAATTATATTTTAATTTCCTTGTGATGGGACTGACCGATTAGTAATATTGTGATATCTGGTGGAAGCTAATTGGATAGATGAGGATAAATGACCTGTGATTTGTTATCATGGACTAGTTTTATTGTGAAGTGATTTGAGAGTTACTTTCCATGATTGATTTATATGTGCTTATTTATTGATATTTATACATGAAAAATGAATTATGGCATTGATGAGATTAAGGGTGTGGGGATAAGAGGTCTCTTCCAATCACACATCATTGATGAAATAATGGATATCGGAACCTGAGGCTTCTATCAACTTTTGAAATAGAACCTATGGTTTTTACCAGGTATTGGATGAGATGCACAATGGTTCTACTAGTCATACATCTAAATGAATGGCTTATCTGGCCTACATGAGTCCTAACTGACCTGCTATAGGAAGTAGGTATGTATTAATATGAGAGACATGCATCATGTTGATACAATATTAAACTGTATTTGTATTGAATTATGCATTGATTAGTTATATATGTTCGTGTGGTGTTTTAGAATTGTATTACCTATTGATGACTTGAGAATAACTTCTAAAATTTTACTGAGTGATATCACCGATTCTTGATTCATGACACTTATGTTAATTATGCTTTGTATTTGAGGTACTATGATAAGTTTTGTTTAGTGTCAATTTTTTTTTTGTGTATATATATATATATATATATATAAATAAAAATGATGTTGTATAGAGGTTGAAGTAATTGGAGGTTGGTTGGTTTATAGGTTTCTCGTTATCACTTTGTATTAGGACAAGCTAAAGATGCAGTTGAGTACCGTTGTTATGTACTCATCCTTGTTCTTCTACACTTTTTTGTGCAAGTGTTGTACCAAAGACCTCATGTGTCTTGATACTTTCCAATCCATGAGGATAATCTAGATACTCTGAGGTAGCTTCCCATCTGGCCAACAACTAATAGATATCTCATATTATCTAATATTTCCATTGGTTTTAATTATTAAAGACACTGTGACACTTTCTTACTTTTATAAATTAAATTAGTGTCTTGTAAATAGAGTGAGTTATGGGTTTTGGTAATATAGAAATGTTATCTCTTAAACCTTCTAAAATTCTAGCTGATTCTATTTAATTTCCACATATTATTTTTGTTATTAGCTATTGTTAATTTTTGCTGACCAATCACAGTGGGTGAGATAGGTGTCATCACGATTAAATTTTGGGTTGTGGCATATACTATTACTCAATTTTATTCTATGGTAATAGCAACAAAATTATATGCATCTAACCTTACACCACAGTTATGAAGTATAAAGCCGTCTCCATTCAAATATAAAATACAACTTGACTTGGATCGAATTACACAGCTAATAAGGCCATGAGTATGTCTAAAGAGATTTAAGTTAATAGGTAGTCACTATTTCCATAGGGGTAATTTCATAAAATTACAGGAAATCTAATTTTTGTTGTATTAATAGTAACTAGACTTAAGATAATGTAGGTTATTATCAACGGATACAAGACGCTAGGACTGTGTTCTTCATGATTTAATAACTACATAGGCATTTCATACAAGTAATCTTTTGTGATGCTTTTTATGAAAATTTTGACAAGTGAGGTTCACCTAAACGTATCTCTAATATAATTAGATGAATATCACCCTTCTCCCCTTGGTCTTTGAGTTTTTTAATTACTAACTGTGTCATTTATTCCAGATTAATTGTCCTACTTAAGGTTCAAGTTATTAGATAAAGGCTCAAATCTTCAAATCTCCAAGGTTATTCTATTTTCCTATTCTTTAACTCTTTATCAAGCAAGTATAGAATTAAGGCTAATTCTAAAATTTACTACCACTAAAAGCAATAAAAAACGAAGAGAATAATAATACATGCATGCATACCGATCTAGAGTAACTAAGTACTTTAAGCTAGTTTAGTCATTCATCATGTTTATCACAATCCTAATTATAGTGCTTAGATACTATTTATTTCAGTAACAATATAGAGATTCAATGAAGATTTCATAATGAAATACTTACGATAATAAAGTAGTAAATTGAAAGATTAATGGAAGAATCATGGAATTTCATTTCCAAAGTAGTGATGGAAGTCTCCAAGTATCACAAAAATATCCAAAGTATATAAGTCCGTAAACAAAACCCTAAGTAATATATTTATATACATCACAAATAAATCCTAAATAAAATAGAAAACATTGATTGTTGCTGCAATCTACGGTCTTTGGAATGAATCCATGATCCATAAAAGTGATCTCAATATTAGACTATCAAAAACTCTCATAAATTTTCATGGAGCCTTCCATGGACCGTGATTTGACTTGACGACCTATGTTTCGGGTTGTAGTCTGCTTATTCAACAATGTATTCTT
>JBDJHY010964717.1:0-14540 GCA_039654485.1 Withania somnifera
TACTGCTCAAGTTGGATCACGATAAGGATCACGACGTGATCCCTATCGTGATTAGTGTATTTTTGCTGGAAATCTTTATTTTCTTCTTGTCTTGTCTTTCCTTCACTTGTTTTTGTCCATATTCTCATGATTTCCTGAAAACAAGCTAATCACATAGGTTAGTCGTAATTCCTTACATTCAATACAAAAAACATTATATATTACGCAATTATTCTCAAAACAAAGTGGATTAGTACAAGTTATATAGCTTATAGGCAGGTAAATCTGCCTATGATCAGTAGGGGTTCCTAACCTTTCCAAAGGAAAATAATGCAACCTCTAGTGGATCCAACTAGGCTACAGGTACAACTGAGTAGTACCAAAATAATAATAATCCCTATCTTAGGCTACACAATTTGGGCTATAATGGCCTCTTCCCACCCTTGGTTCTAATTCTCCTTCTATAAAAATATAATTACTATTACTATTTTTTTCTTTCAATCTTCTCAACTAATGGACATTATCTAATGAACCACTAAACCTTCCCGGACTCTTCTAGTTAAGCTTTTAATTTAGCCAAAATAGGCAAATATAGTCAAACTAGAATCTTCATTAGCTTCTCACTTCATAGCTCCTCAATTAAGCAATAAACTCATTACTTCTCTTAAATAGGCATAGTTAGCCAAAGATAGTCAATTTAGACATGCTTCATGTTCATACTCAAAAATCATGTAGTAAGTTAAGTAATTATGACACTTCAATTTAAGTTTTAAGAACAAACCTTGAAAATAACAATCAAGTCTTACTTCAAAGCTTTTTTCCTTCTTTTAATTTAATTATGAAAATATTCTAACTCGTAAGGAATTTCATAATCAAATAATCATCATGAAAACTCCATAATTCTAACTCAAAAACATCAACTAAATTATTACTTTAGGGAGTCATAGTTTATAGAATTAAAAAGGAACCCTAACATTCTCTACATCTTCAAACCTTATTTAGAAAAAAAGCTTTTGGGAACAAGGATGAAAGGAGTCCTTGTTGAAAGTCCATGTACCTTATTAGAAGTAAGTTGATGGTGAAAGTTCAATTGTCAAGCTTCTATAATGAGTCTTTTTGAAAAATCCTAGTTCTTGCTTCTTTAGAGAAGTTGGAAGAAAAACTCTAGCTTGATTTAATTTAGCTAAAAGAATAGTGAAATAAGTTTTTAATGTATTTATATTATCATGTTTAGAATTCAAAACCTCATGGGTTTATCCCAAAGAGTTAAATGAAATACCCAAAAACACCCCTCCTTAAACGAACTTGGAAAATTGCCGAAAGCACTTCATGCTTTGTGAAGTAGCACTTCACGGCTCGCGAAGTGCATCTCCATGAGTCATTGAGTGAACTCAGCTTATTGTAAACTTCCCTGTGCACCACGAGATAGGTCCACGAGTCTTGGACCTCAACTCTATAGCTCGTGGTATAGGTTTCGTACTTAACAGACAAAAAGTTTGGTTTTTCATCTTTCGTATCATGATTGACTATACGGGTCGTGGTTGGATCACATGGACCCTTAATAGTGAAATGGAAAGTTTCTGGTTCAATTTTATGACTCCTACCATAAGTCCTACTCTAGCACACCATGAGTCGTATTGTTGGAGTCCAGGGGTCGTACTATGATTTCACAGTGGCTAAAATTTTTTAAAATGGCTATTTTACTTCAAACTCCAAATGACATGCTGTTTCTTACATTGGAAATAGACTCAAAGAAACTTCTGTAGATAGTTCATGGGTCACCTAACTCATATATACCAAAATATATGATCGTTTAAAGTTGATTCAAGCATGAAGTAACTTCAAAACTAAGCTTTTGAAAAAGGCTTTAAACTTAACTTTTTGATAGTTGTTTATGACCTAAAATCACTTAAAGCATTCATTCCACACTTAGTTTAAGATATTATCACCAAGAAACAAGATTCAAGGTGTTACATTATCTCCTCTTTGGGAACATTTGTTCATGAATGGAGGCTATAGCTAGAATACAGGGAACTCAACTGCTGAAATGGACCAAATGACTGAACCAAACATAAGAATGATATCCAATGACTTTATTAAGTCAAACAAACTCCGAATATGCTACTAACTCAGATGATAAACATGAAAAATACAAAAACTAAACTCAATATCAAAACTAATCAAATAGCACATAAATGCACAAATAGGGACTCATGTACTACTACCTCAACTAAGCATCAATACTCCAAGTCAACTCATACATTAACACACTTAAATGTATTTATGCAATTCTATATGCTTTCGAATTAAAGTGGACACAAGATAAATCTAAAGGTAAATACCTTAAGAAGGAATGAAACTAGAAGGGAACAAATATGGGTATCTACTCATCAAGTCAGCCTCTGTCTCCCATGTAGCTCCTTCAATTGCTTGTCTTTTCCAAAGAACCTTAACTAACGCTATCTCTTTGTTCCTTAACTTACAAATCTGCCTATCAAGAATCTTAATGGGGACCTCCTCACAGGTCAATATATCACGAATGTTGATATCCTCGACTGGCACTATATAAGAAGGATCACTCATGCATTTCCTCAGTAAAGATACATGAAACATAGGGTGAACTGCTGCTAACTCTAATGGAAGATCTAACAAATAGGAAACCTTTCCTACTATTCTCATAATTTGATAAGTCCCAGTGTACCTCGAACTTAACTTACCTTTTTTACCAAATCTCATAGCTCTCTTCATAGGAGACACCTTTAGAAATACCTAATCACCAACATCAAAATCTAACTCTCTCCTCCTTACATCTACATATGAATTTTGCATACTCATGACTATACTCAACCTCTCTCTAATAGTCTGAACTTTCTTCATAGCATCAAGAACAAATTCTCGACCTACAATAGCTACCTTACAAACCTCAAACCAACCGATCAAAGACATAAACTGCCTACTATACAATGACTTAAATAGATCCATCTGAATTCTCGAATGATTGTTGTTGTATGAAAACTCAATCAAAGGAAGGTGCTTAACACACTAACCTTTGAAATCAATTGCACACGCCCTTAGTATATCCTTTAAAGTTTCAATAGTTCTCTTGGCCTGGCCATCTTTCTACGAGTGAAAAGTCGTACTCAACTGAATTGGGTACTAAGACCTCTCTGAAACAATCTCTAAAACTGAGATGTAAACTGTGGATTACGATCTAATATAATAAAAAGAGGTACACCATGCATACGAGTAATCTCCTTCAAATAGATCCTACCATACTACTTTTTTGAGTAACTGGCGTGAACAGGTAAGAAGTTAGCAGACTTAGTTATTCGGTCTACTATCCCCATATGGAATCATATCTCAGGGCTAATAGTAAACCAGTGACAAAATCCATAGTAATTACCTCTCACTTCCAAGCCGAATCTCAAACTGTGCATTTCACCTGCTGGCTTCTAATGCTCTACCTTCACTTGCTAAAAATTAGGACACTTATTCAAAAACTTTGCTATGTCCTTCTTCATACCTTCCCACTAGTACATCTCTCTTAAATCTCTATACATATTAGTAGCTCCAGGATGAACAAAATACCAGGAACTGCCTTTGTCATAATCCTCTATCGCAAATCATCAACTTCTAGAACACACATGTGATCTTGATAATGAAGAACCCCATATCACCATTTGGAGAAAACCTGAACCTTATTCTTATGGACAACATCTTTCATCTTAACAAGAATTGGATCGCTATCTTACTTCTTATTCACCTCAATAACAAGAGATGAATCGAAAGCATTTTGATTAAGCATACCGCCATTCTATGCACCAATCAATCTAATACCAAAGGTGTGCAATCTTATGCACCTCTCTAGATAACTCCCTCTTATCCCAATCAATATGCGACAAACTACCCAAAGGTAATCTTTTAAGGAAATCATCCACTGCATTGATCTTTCCCGGATGATACATCATAATCATGTCATAATCCTTCAATAACTCAATCCATCTCTTCTATCAAAGATTCAAATACTTTTAGTCAAACACATGTTGCAAACTCTTATGATCGGTAAAGACATCTACATGCACTCCATACAAGTACTGTCTCCACAACTTCAAAGAAAAACCACAGTTGCAAGCTTAAGATCATGGGTAGGATGATTCTTCTCATGAACTTTAAGTTTTCTATAAGCACAGGCTATAGCCTTACCATGCTGCATCAAAACACAACCCAGAACAACCTTCGAAGCATCAAAATACACAACAAACCCATCTAAACCACCAGTTAAAGTCAGCAATGGAGCAAATGTCAACCTACCTTTCAACACCTGTAAACTTCTATAATAAGCATCAGACTACTCAAACTTTACTTTCTTCTGAGTCAAGATACTCAAGGGAGCTGCTATGGAAGAGAAGCCCTGAATAAATCTACGACAATACCCATCCAGACCCAGAAAATTATAGATATTTAATGGAGAGTTAGGTATAGGCCAATTATGAAAAAAAATTCAATCTTTTTGGAATATACCCGAATACTCGAGCTAGAAATGATATGAACAAGGAATACGATTGACTGAAGCCAAAAGTCACACATGAAAAACATAGTATAAGGATAAATCTCTCTAAGAGTTTAGAGAAGAACTTGAAGATGGTTTGCATGCTCCTCTTCACTTCTAGAATAAACTAGAATATCATCAATGAAGACAACCACAAATAGGTCCAAGTAGGCTTGAAAACTATGTTCATGAGGTCTATTGAAGCTGCAGAAGCATTAGTCAAACTGAAAGACATTACCACGAATACAAAATGGCCAGAACGAGTATGAAAAGCTATCTTTAGGATAACTAACTCTCTAATCTTAAGCTAATGATAGCCAGAACAAAGATCAAACTTAGAAAAATGTCTAGCACCTTGCAGTTGATCAAAGAAGTCAACAATCCTCAAAATGGGATAATTATTCATGATTGTGACTTTGTTCAGCTGACGGTAATCAATGCACATACGAAGGGAACGATCTTTCTTACACATGAACAAGACAGGTTCTCCCATAAAGATACACTCAGATAGATATACCCCTTGTATAAAAGATCGGCTAGCTAGTCCTTCAACTCTATAAGCTTAGCTAATGCCATTCTACATGGAAAAATTGAAATTGGTTGAGTGCTTGGAACGAGACCTATACTGAATTCTATCTCTCTATCAGGAGGGACTCTAGGTAAATCTTAAGGAAACACATCAAGAAACTCCTAGACTATAGGAATAGACATTAAGGAGTCTCAGACTCAGATTCCAGAAGTCAAACTAAATGATAAAGATACCCTTTAGAAATCATCTTTCTAGCCTTCAGATAGGAAATAAACCTACCCTTAGGAAAAAAATCTATTCCCCGCCCACTTAAGGAAAAGTCTATCAGAAAACTGGAGGCGGATAACTCTATTCCTACAGTGAATAACAACATGTCATGAATGAAGACAATCCATTCCTTGAATAGTATCAAAGTCTACCATATCTAACTCATGTAAACCAACAGGAACAACCATCCCCAGAACAGAAATGGGACTACTATATTATACTCTCTCAGCTAGTACATGATCACAACAAGTGTAGAAATTGTGAATGATTCATATAAAAGATTAGGATCTATACCAAACTATCTAGTAACATACGAGGATACAAAATAAATAGTATCTCTAGGGTCTAACAGTGCATAAATATCCACCTCATAAACTCTCAACATACCTATCACAACATTTGCCAACTACTCCTGATCCTGATAAGAACAGAAAGCATACAAACAGTTTTGGCGTTGGCCTCCACTGGAAGAATTAGTAACACCCTGTTGAGGCTGGCATAATGCTGGAGATACTCTGGGAGTAGTTTGTGGTCTAGAACTACCCTGTCAAACTATAGGACGATCGCTCTGCTTATTCCCTAGCATCCTACATGAGTAACAGTTTTTCGAAGTAAAATCCTAAACATTATGACCAATCTATCCACCAGGCATAGATAAGGTCACGATTTTGGAAAAATAATCCAGGAACAGATGGTGAGGAGATAATAAATCCATAACAAGAATTACATAACGATCAACCATGTGCAGAGATATAAGATAAGCCTGAGTTTCCAACCCGTGTACAGTCACAACACAAGCTCGGTGACTCTGATCCACCACTATAGGCTCACTGCCAGAGTATCCACATTCACAGGCATAGGTAAAGGCTCACATAAAATGCCTAAATAGGGCACGAAGTAAATAGATACATTAGAGTACGTAGAACTAGGTTCAAATAATGCTAAGGCTAGATGGTGACAAGCAAATAATGTACCCTTAACCATTGCGTTAGAAGCCTCTGCTCTGGCTCTATTAGGTAAATTGACCTAAGGCTGCTAACTAAAATTCATATGATAGTTGTCCAGCCCTAATCACAAGGTACATCATCTCCTAGCCCAACTACGAATCCAAGCCATGGGAAATCACACCAAAAGTGCCACAACTGCCTAGAGGGATCCTGTTAAGGGACAATTACACACCCATATAGGGGAACACATGGAGCTATCATAGCTAAGTCCAACACAAATCATTTCCAGGCTCACATAGGGATAGGGTATGATATCATCACACAGGGCTACTAACTACCCAACAAAGTTTTATCCAACTATCTTTGGCACAAAGGGATTGCACGTGCTCTAATCACACACAACAATTTAGGTAGAACACAAAATAATCAGCCTAAATAAGAGGATAGCTGCTAAGAACTAATCCCTACTACAATCCCCTCCCCAATATTTCTACGTTCTAGAGTCAGCATATAACAATACAAACCAAAGGTGTTACTCCTCCCCCAGCCACACTATGTTCCATAGTCGGCGTTGAACATACAAGTAAGGCGATATAGCCCCAGGGTAAGTAGTTAAGCTACAAGTCAGTTAAGTAGGCCATAGGCCTAAATAATAAGCATGTAGGGGTATGAAAAGTAATCCCAGCTCTAAGCCGGTGCTTTACCATGCATATACTACACTGATACCCAGTTTGAATAAAGTAGACCATAGCCTACCTGGATTTTGGTGATGTCTTTTCGAGCATGCCTAATATTCGAAAATCATGTACAATGCTCGAAATCACATGAGGCTATCAAACACATAACCCACATGTAAAGATGAGTAAAAAAAGACCCATATTATTATATAAATAGCGGGGTAAAAATCCAAACTAAAAACGGGTCCATAAACCCTAATAGCTCAAAAAAAGGAAATATTTATACCAACACATAAAGCACAACTCATACATCATATGGAACAAAATAGGGCTCAAACTAACAGTAGAAATTGAAGATTTATGCCCATGAAGTTTATGTTCAATAAAAAACTAAATAACTAAAGCAAAAACTAGGAATTATCCAGTAGAAAAAAAGTGTAGAACCACAAAATTGAGTTTCTACGGATCAAATTTTCCTAAAACCCATTCAATATGCTAATTCAGGAGCTAGAGGTTGAGAGAATTTTGAAGAAAAAGGAGAATTCATCCATAATATGGAGAAAAGGAATTTAAATAGACTACCAGATAGTGGGCTAATTGTTCCCTCCCAGCCCTATAGCGCTGAGGCGGTAGAATGGGCACTAGATGATCATACTAAAGGGAAAATCATGACATTGGCACGATTGTGTACCATTGACGTGATCACGCTGAGTACTGGTGTTGGGGTTCAAAAAATAATCAAAACTTTTATGAAACAGAAATGGGGTCTGATTTCAACAATCCATATATGGAATCTTCATTTAGTCGATACTTCAGACTCAACAGAAGCGATGAAAAGGAAATTCAAGCTTGTATTAGTTGAGTAGACCTTGAAAAAATAATAATTAAAAAGGAATCAAGCTATATAACTATAAGAAACCCAACATATCGATCCCAACAAGTCATAAGCGAGTTGGGGCAGTTATAGGAACACTCTAAGTACCAAAAAATTGTGAGAATGCAAAAATATTCTTGAGGGTCATTACAAAGCATTCATTCCACACTTAGTTTAGGATATTTTCACCAAGGAAAGAGATTCATGGTGTTACATTTTTCACACAACACATATATATCCTCATTACATACTATTAAAATTTTCTTCATTCTCTTTTTGGTAAGAAGCCTTTCTTGAACATTCAACCAAACCAAAACTCAATTCTTTGACATCATAAAATTTCTCCATACCAATATAGATATATTCATCTTAGGCCTATCATTTAGCAATTCATAGTAGCTAACAGATATGCAATAGATGCCGTTAATTATAAAAATGTACCAATTCATTGAGTATCACCTATTCATATCAAGTTTGATTTTGCATAATTGTATCCAATACCAACTACTGCTTATTTAAGTTTAGTGAATCTAAAAATCAGTTTCCCCTTTCATATATATGCCATGAATCCACAAAACCATAATTTGGTTGTTGCAAAATATAACCAATTTGAAAATTATGTTATTCTAAAATTAGGGCGTAAGTTTTCATCTGCTGATGCTAATAAGGGAATTGTTAAAATAAATACATGTTTATTTTTTAATCACCACTTCTAATAGTGGCACTATGTTCGACTAAAAATCGAGTTGTGATGGTGTCTACATCTCACCTGTAGATAGCCTAACCTTAGTCCAAGACAAGTAGCGGTGGGCCAGTAACAAGAACTTAAAAGAAAATATAAGAAGAAGATGAAGAGAGGAAGTAAAAGTAGGACATGAAAAATAAACAACTAAATATAACTCCTAAATCCTGTTGTCGTAGGTATAGAGCATCTATATACAAAATGTACAAAATACAACCCACGATTTCACAAAACTACAATATAGCTATCTAAGAACTATATAACTATTGTACTAAAAGGAAAACCTGTCAACAAGGGCGCCAACTGCTCACTGTAATCTCCTAAGGTCACGCCAACTATCTCGCACAATCACATCACCATGATAACTCGTACTAGGACCTACATCAGGAAAAGATGAAGAAGTGTAGCATGAGTTCCAAAAATCGTGGGTACCCACTAGGCAACATAGGATGAATGGGGAAAAGTAAGCATAAGAAAGGTAAAGAACAATCAAAAGCAAATAAGGTAGTGACACATAATAATGATAGAAAGGGCAACTACAGCAACAACTAGTGAGTGTAGTGAAGGGTTAGTTGTCAGTATGTGCAGTATCAACTAACAAGTATGAATTAAAGTAACATGAGTCAAAAGTAGATCATGACCAAACGTGAGACGTACATGGAGCTCGAACACAACCAACACAAGGAAAGACTAACAGGTGAATACAAAACTCAACCAGCTAAGCTAACAACAATTACATCAAGTGCACGAATAGTATCAATTAGAGGCACAAGAAACAAACAAAGTCTACTAAAAAAACAAACCAAGATGACACCACATTGAACTGGTAGGTACACCCAGGAAACCAAGTAACCCAACAAGTACTCCTTTTCTAAGTCCCGAAGAGTGCAAGTCAATGCATAGAAATGCAATGCAAAAGGGGAGCTAGAAAGGTAAATAAATGCTTGTAAGCACCCTCCCCGATACACGAATCTATCAGGATTGAACTAACAAAAGCTTCCCTGTATACTTACCCAACCTACCACAGCATACACCTTCCCTAGCCACATAACATACCCAAGCAGGGAGACCCAGGTCGAAGGGTCTGTGCGGGGATCCAATCCCATATACAAAATCCTCCTAAAAAAGCCCAATCAGTACCATAGCCATCAAGGAAAAAAAAGCCAAAATGCTGTATCAGCCCGTATATTATATATCAGTGGAAACTCAAGTCCAACCATATAGGTAAAAGTCCATTCTCAGAAAAATTTATTGCTAACACGTAGGCTATGTTTTGAAATCAGTCTTAGTGAGAAAATCTCCTCTATAATGTAATAAAATCTCCATACTGCTTGTAAGCACAATCTTGAAAAGTATGAATATGTAAAAGAAATCAGTTGCTTGTTATTATCTATCAAAACAAGTTACCTTTTAAAACTTTTAATGCATGTCGGTTGCACATAAATAATTAGTAGGCCATACAGGTCTAACGATACTAAATAGAATCCATAGGATGGATTCCAAGCACTAGTCCCAACATATACCCTTTCCTAGACCAATTACGGTCCAGGCATTGAGTAATCGAATTAAAGATGTCACAACTTCCCAGAAGGCGCCTGTCAAGGTCCAAGTAGATAACTATATAGGGGAAAACATGGAGCTTTCATAGCTTAGTCCAATACAACCCACTCCTAGTCTCGCATTGGTCTAGGTCATGATATCAACACATTGGATTACTAACTACCCAAAAAATCTATAACCGAAAATCTGTGGCCCAATGGGACTACACCTGCTCTAATCACACATAACAACTCAGGTAGAACACAAAATAATATTCCTACTTAGATCAACTCTAAAGACACCAACCTAAATAAGGGTATAGCTACTAATCTCGAGTTACTAGTATAATCCTATCTTGAACCTCACTATGGTCCATATAAGCATATAAACACATGCATCAAAGGTGTTACTCCTCCCCTAATGACACTATGTTCTAAAGTCTGCATTAAACATGGGGGTTTGGAGATATAGCCCTAGGGTAATTAGTTAAGCTAACAGATAGATAAGTAGGCCATAGGTTGGAAAAATAAGTATATAGGGGCCAAACAAGTAATCCCTCCCCGAACTGATGTTTTACCATACATATACTACACTAGGTAATGACTTATTTTGTTATTTACTTTCCTTTAATATTTGTCCTTATTTAGTACTTTTAATTATCTTCCCTAAGTAATTTATGACTTAATAGGACTATTAGTTTGGTTCTCCAACAGCTCTATAGCCTGTTATCTCAGTTTTTCTATTTTAGAGGCTTAACCTTAAAATGGTAGAACTTGAGAGTGAATTCTCAGTAAATACACTCAGAATAGAATTATGATAGTTCCATTAGCTCTAGAATGCTGAATTTGGTCTATATGGACCTTCATCTAGTGTTCCTAGGTTTATTTTGTGTTTAAGCTATTTTGTGGAAATTTTAGTTCAGCCAAAGCTCATTTAGAGCCTAGATGGTCTTTTTATGATCAGATCGATGGATTGGGATTCTAATGATTCCATCAGCTCTAGAATGGTGAATTTAGACTATATTTAGCCTTAGTTTGATACCCGAGGTGTGCAGGCTCATTTTTGGATCATTTGTGGAAAGTTGGAAAATTTCTCCTTTTTTGGTTGATTTTTGTTCTGAGGTCCTTTTCATGCAAATGACCTCTGATGGTATTTTTGTCAATTCCATTGAGTCTGGAAAGGGTTTTCTATCAAAAAGCATATTTGGTTTGTTGCAATGGATTCCATATTGATTTTGTGCCTTCGTTTGGAAGTTTTGTTATTGTAGAATTTTCTGCAGATTCTAGGTACTCAGCACATTCGCGCTACCCTTGCACGATCACGGTTATTCAAAATTTCCTCCCTTTAGCATGATTGTTCCCATAGAATGCAATCACAGTAATTTCCCATCATTAACCTTTTAGTGCAAACTCTCCATTTACAATTTGTTTTCCTAAGTTAGCGTGATTGTGGTGGTTTAGTGCAATCGCGCTTCATCGTGTTTAGATAAATAATAACAGACCTTGAATTTCAGCCCATTTCCTCTCATCTATTTCTCTAACTTATCTCCCTCTCTCTAAAATATGGTTTGGGCTTCATCAATTGGTGATAAAGGAGTTCTTGGGGATGCTAACCTTGATCCCCTACCTTCAGTAGGTGTGTTCTCTCCTCCCTAAAAGCCTGAAATTCCTCCATTAATGCTTGCAACAGATCTCTTCTCTCTAATTCTCAGTAGTTTCCAAGTTGTTTACTAGTGCATTATGCTTGTTTTCAAACTGTAATCAAGTTACATTCAATTCCGGGTACGTAAATTCTTCCGTTTCAGCCTTTTGGTTTGTGTAATATTTTACACCTTTCATAAACTTATCTCAGCCAAATAAGGACCTTCTAGTGGTCCAATTGAGCTCTAATTTGAACCACATTTTCCTTTTGTTGAGGTCTTTGTATCGTTGTTTTTATTTTATTTTTTGGACTACAGGGCCCATAGGACTATTTTAAGCCCAATTTTTTACCCGGTTTTCAATTTTCAATATTGGTCTCTTTCTTTATATTTTGATCCCTAGATTCTTACTTTGATAGTTTTAGGTGATTTCGACTGTGTTTGGAGTTTGATCCCACATTGCATGTATTTTGAGGATTTTCACCGGTGCCTAAGTAGGCAAGGTTTACTTTCCATATAGATTGGGATACTGTAGTATACTTGTTGGTGTGGATAGTTGTATGGGATGGTCATTAGGCTGGACACCTTTGTTTTGATAATTTATCTTTCTGTACTTGTTTTTTGTGGCTCCTTAGAGGGGCGTAAAGGGTGTTGAGATTTATGTGAATGTCTTTGTCTTTCCTCAGGTGACCTCAAACCTTATTGGATATGTTTTAGTCACCATACGACGAGTGATGTAAGATGAGTTCTTAGCTGGTGGCCTTTGGCCGATCCTAGTTTGCTGGTTACTCTCTTGTTCTTCTTCTTCTTCTTCTTCTTCTTCTTCTTCTTCTTCTTCTTATTATTATTATTATTATTATTATTATTATTGCATCACGATCATGTATTTTACATTCCTATATCTAGTAGATTGAGCACGGGAGCTACTTAGGGACGTTTGTAGGGGAATAATCTGGATAAGTAAAACTGGAAGTTTTCCTAGCCTAACAATTAATGAAAAGGAGGTTTTACTACTTATAGTTATACTAATTCCATGATCAATTAGAGGCATGCCAATATTTTCAGAATATAATAAAATATGGTTTTTAAACTATCACAGAATTACTTGGGACACTATCAGCACTGCATGGTACTATTTGGAACTATTGCAGCATAGACCCTACATTTAATTTGGAGGCATGATCCTCCGAGACATAGAACCTGAGATTGGCACTACCGGGGAATTAACCTTGCATTTGATTTAGAGGCACAGTCCTCTGAGCCATAGACTATGAGATTTGAACATTGGGGAATAAATCCTATATTTGATTTAGAGGCGTGGTCGTCTGGGGCATAAACCCTAGTATTGGCACTATTGGTCATAGTCCCTTCATTTTATTTATAGGCGTCGTAATCAGGGCATACACCCCTGGTATGAGATGGCACTATACTGATTTACTTTTTAGCACCCCTATGCATTCATTCTTGCATTGTTTGTGCTCACCGAGCTTAAGGGGGGATCGCAGTGGTTTTTTTATACTGTTTATGCCTACTTAATGGGATGGGGTATTAGGTAGGCTTATATTTATTCATTTACTATTCTGTAGTTAGTTGCATGTACATTTACACTTTATCACTTGCGGTATATTCACTGTCAAGTTAGTAGTGACACTTAGCTGGAGTTCAGGTACACTTCTTTTATTTTTAATTCAGGTTTTGTGAAGTAGTTTTGTCATTCTCCCTGTATGATGGTCGTTATTAGGTTATCTGCGTAGTTCCTATACTTATCCCTTGTTAGTGGTAAATATATTTCAGCTCTTACTATCTTCCCTATCTCTGTATCTAGCCTATTATTGTTTTCTTACAATTATAGACCTGCTTTGCTTTCCTCGCCATTTCTTACTCGTATTTTTTACTTTAGCCTAGTTAGCCTATGATGCCTACTAGGTACCTGTGTTGATACTCTTACCGGGCTCCTATATCATTTTCGTGGGGGTTAACAGAGACACCGAGATTATGCTGGGTAGATATTACTAATTTGCAGAGACTATGGTGAGCTTTGACGTTTGAATTGATTGTGGCTTTCCTACTATTTTAGCCAGCTTTATTTTGTTCATAGAAAGCCTAGTGTAGTGTTTTTTTTTAGGATCTGTATTTGTATGTATTCTTCATTTGGAATTCCAATTTAGTAGCTCCATCTGCCATTGATACCAGGTTTTGGGATTTAGGTTGTATATATTTTCTTCTGCCTTTGCTGGTGTATTTGGTTGCCTATATCTTTACCTAATTTGTTAATTATGAGTGTCTATGGCCTATTACGAGTAGCTCTAGGCACTACAGATAGGCTCATCTACAGGAGGGTTGTAGACGCCATCATGACCCAAATTTTGGGTCGTGACAGAGTAGTATTAGAGCTTATGTTCACCAATTTCTTTTGCATTAGGGAAAGTACCAAGTAGAGTCCTACAGATCAGTGCGTATACATCCGCATCCAATCTTTGAGAGGATATGGAGTGCCTTAGGATATCTTTCATCTCTTGAATCCTGCCATGCAGTTATATTCACACCGGTTCCAAAAACTTACCTTGGCTTCACTCTTTCACAGATGGTGTGTACCAGAGTTTCTTTCGTAGATCGAGAGCCTACCCCAATAGGTCAATAGGGAGTAGGGGATGATGCTCAGACAATTTATATCACCCCAGCTACACAGCTGTAGGCAGCTCCTGCGCCACTGTATAGTTTGCTATACCACCTGCCGATTTAAGAGATCTATTGTGGCAGATGTTAAAGATGCTTGATGGGGTGTCAATAGATAGACC
>JBDJHY010964828.1:0-14540 GCA_039654485.1 Withania somnifera
CAATTTCATACTCTCTGAGTTCAACTGTCTACTTCATCAATCTCTAGATGCTTCTGGCTTCAGTAGTATTTGTTTCAGGGGTACATCATTCAGCAAACAGATGAGGTGTGCTTGGAAGTAGGGACGAAGTTACCGAGCTGTCGTTATTAGTGCCAGCATCATTTTTTCTATTGGTAAGTACCTAACTTCGGTTCCATACAAAGCTCGGCTAATAAAGTAAACTGGCTTCTGAGTTCCTCCTTCTTCCATGACAAGGACAATACTAACCGCCTCTCCTATAGTGGCCAGGTAGAGGTATAACATCTCTCCTGGCTTAGGTATAGTCAGGGCGGGTAGTGTCGCCAGATGTTGTTTTAGGTCCTCAAAGGCCCTTTGGCATTCATTTGTCCATTAGAAGTTCTTGATATTATTTAGAACAGCAAAGAAAGGCAGTTGTTTCTCAGCCGATTTGGACAAGAAATGGCTTAGTAAAGCCAGGCACCCTGTTAACTTCTGAGCAACTTTTAAGAACTTCGGAGATCTCATCTCCGCAACCACTTTGATTTTTGAGAGGTTTACACTTAGCCCCTTCTTGGATATCATGTATCCCAGGTATTTTCTCGAGCTGACACCAAAATAGCACTTCGCTGGGTTTAACTTCAGCCTAGTATGTCTTAGGAGTTACAGGATTTCTTCTAGGTCTTTCAAACATGTTTTCATATTCTTGCTTTTGATGACTATGTTGTCTACATAGACCTCTACTATTATATCGACCTGCTTGCTGAATACCTTGTCCACTAACCTTTGGTAAGTGGCACTTGCATATTTAATCCCAAAGGGCATCTTCTTGTAGGCAAAGGTCCCTCGTCTATGATGAAGGCCATTTTGGCAGTATCCACTTCATCCATTAGTACTTGGTGGTAACCTTTGTACAGGTCAAGGAAACTTAGCAGGTCATACCCTGAGACTGCCTCTACCTTCTGATCAATGATTGGCAAGGGGTAATAATCCTTTGGGAAGTATTTGTTTAGGTCGGTGTAATCAACACACATTTTCCATCCGCCCCTCGTATTTTTGACCATCACTGGGTTGCCAATCCAAGTTGGGCATTTTACTTCGAAAAGGATGTCTGCTACAAGCAGTTGTTCAACCTTAGGTCGGATGACTTGGTTTCTCTCAGGCATAAATTTTTTTTTCTGCTACACCGATTTGATTTGGGGTCCATGTTCAGCGTGGACCATCACTTCGGGGGATACTCCCCTCATATCTAGGGGGGACCAGGCGAAGACATCTTTGAACTTATATAGCAAAATGATTATCCCTTTGTAGAGAATGGAGTTCAATGATGAGCCTATATTTACTTTCCTTTCAGGGAATTCAGGGTCTAGGGAGACCTTTATAACCTTGTCATCCGCTTCCCCGGATGGGATGAAGTGAGTCTTCTCCTGAGGTCGAGGTGGATCCTCCAGTAATTGCTATTTATTTACCTCAAGTGCCTTTCTTTTTAGTGAAATTCTCATGCACTCTCTTGAGACCTACTGGTCACCTTGGACAGAAGCTATCCCCTGTTCAGTGGGAAACTTCATCATGAGGTGGTATGACGAGCATACTGCCTTAACTGGGGTCAGTCAATCTCGCCCTAAGATCACTTTGTAGGGGGATGAGGCGTTTACAACATAGAACTCCACCATCATGGTTTTGATGTGGAGGAGGTCCCCACTGTTACTGGCAACCAGATGGTCCCCTCAACCACGACCTCTCCCTATGTCTACGCTTGGAGGGGCTAACTACTCCGCCAAAGATTGCCTCGGTCGAGATCGAGCTGTTCAAAGCAGGCTGAGAAGAAAATGCTTACTAGAGCCCCATTGTCCACGTATACCTGATGTACTTCCTTATTAGCCATGATAATCTTGATTACAAGGGCATAGGAGTGGGGCATAGCTCCTGGGACAGAATAATTCTTAGAGAAAGTGATGACCTCCCTTGACTTGAACCTCTTACTTTGGGATTCTTCTGTGGGTATCCTCCTGGCCTCAGCTTTTAAGGAGGCTTTTGATACCCCTTCTGAGGCCCCTCCAAATATGGAATGTATCACTCCTGTTACATGGTTATGTTTGTCCTGGGAGGTGGTGTAGCTTGGCCTGCATTCCAATTCTGTTGGTTCTGGCCTATCAGGACGCAGCTGGGATTAGTGTGATCGCCTTAGGACTGATACTGCTGAGTTGGGAACTGAGGGTACTGGTTCTAAGGTGGCTCTCACCTCTGATAGGGTTGACCTCGACCCTGGTCCCCTGAATTGTACCATTGGCCTCCTCTACCACCTCGACCCTGACTTTGAGAAGGCCTGTTGGTGGCTAAGGTGTATTGTGTTAGCACACCTCGCTTAACACATTCCTTAAATTCTTTCATGAGGTCCTTGCACGCCTCCATGTCATGACCATGGTCATTGTGAAAGGACACCAATAGCTCCGAGATCGCTTATAATATGGTACCTGTAGTACTATGGTGGCCTCAACATATCATACTGGACTGCTAGGATCTAAGACCTGGTTTTTGTCAGCGGGGTCATGCTGCCTTCAGCAAATATGGGCTTAATCCACCCTTTTCTTAGTCTGTCAAAGGCATTTTTAATGGGGGGTCTTCCCTCACTAGGCCTCTTCTCCGGACTGTTTCGTTCTCTCTTCTTTTTGTTAGCTTTATCTACTGTAGCAAAGCTTTGTACCACCCTAAACAACTTCTACTCCATCCAAGGTGGGTTGCGCCTCAGCTCGATATAGAGATATCTGTGCTAAAGTCCATTTAAGAAAGCTGAGACAATAAGCTGATCAGTCTTGTTTTCGATGTACAGGATTTCATCTGTGAAGCATTCTAGGTACGCTCTTATTGTTTCTTCATTCCTTTGCTTGATGTCTAATAGTCATCCAAGTTTATTACCACATTCTTCTTCTGGTAGAAACGGGCGTAAAAGAGCTCGGCTAGTTTGGAAAATGAAGGGATGTTGTTCCTTGGAATGTCATCAAATTATATCCTTGCCTTCTCTACCAGGAACTTGGGGAACACTCTGCACATGTGTTCCCTGCTACACCCGTGGTTCACCATCTGAAACTTAGGCTAAGTGCTTCCATCATAGGGTTTTGGAAAAAGGGGTAATCACATCCCCTGCCTTTTCGATCCCTAGGATTTTATCCAGCTCACTTTTTATAAAGCTTTTATGAGGAGTTCTGCTTGTCTTGCTCTTCCATTGTTATCTCGGGTTATACCTCGAACAGGTGTAGGGTCATCCTTATTACTTCATCCCTGCTAGACAGCAGGCCTCTTCTGATGTCGGGGTTGTTCGTCATCAGACAAGGAGTCATCTGACTCCAGGTAACCCATCCTTGGTGTCTCCTATGGGAAATATCTATTCCCTAACCAATTTTTACGTCTTCTAGGGGGCCCACCTCAGGGTTTTCCTCGCATCATTATTGGAATAATGTCTAGTTCTCCTAGGAAAGCCTTTCAAGAGCGGTGAGAGGAACCTCTGTTGTTTTTTGAGCTTCACCTTGGTTAGGCTAGCCTGCACATTGTTGCTGGATTGCTGCACTTCATCCTCGTCTCTACTTTTTTGGCTAGAGCTGGCCCGTGCTGGGATGCAGTACCATAGCTGGCTTCAAGAATAGTTCGGCTCCTTGTATTGACCATGCTTAAGTGGAAAGTATTTTTATCTTATGGAACAAACGAGAATTTAGAAATTTTTTGTTCGATCCCCATAGATGGCTCCAATTGATGAGTCTTGGAAAGACCACCAACAAAATAATAGAAGATAAACACACCTTGTAACTACAATCAACATCAATGTATGAGTAAGTGCCTGCAAAACAGATCCTAGGGTGGTCCCTGGGGTAATTCTCTGATGCTTAAGTTAGTACTCAATGATAAGAGAATCCCAATAATATTTTGGAGTAGTATATTAAGCGTACCTTTGCCTCTGAACTTCTTGGGCTTTTATAGATGCTTCTGATAACCAATTCTGGTATTGTTAGGAGTCTAAAGGGATTTACGGGTTGACATTAATTGCTACATCAATTCATAGTAATTCTACCATAACTCTACCACTTATAAATGGTATCACAATCCTTATATGATTCTTCATCCATTAGGAGTCCTTTTCTAATTATGGTAGTTGATTTAAGGTCGTACTTGTGCCCTTAATGGTAAATATCAAACATTAAAGTTAAATATTATTTCTAATTAATACCGTTGTTCTACATTAAGCTCAAAGAGATTTATCTATATCTATTATGCTTTGTCGGTAGATTCTATATCCATACACAAGTTTGGTCAATTTTTTGTTACTAATAATATATAGATGCACTTACCGTTAAATATGTAGAAGAAAATTCACTTGACAAGACTATATTGTTAACTTTATTCTATTACAGAGATAGAGGGTGAAGGAGGTTCAATTGAAAATCATACTACCTCCTCTATTCCGAAATAACTGTCATGATTCACCTTTGGGAAGACAATAACCATATTAATTTGATATTTTAAAATTAAGTTTTAGATATTCCAAAAATATACAGAAGTATTAGAAATTGCATTTTTGTATGATTTAGCATTTAATTGAAATTGAGTATGACTTTCAATGTGCAAATACTTCTAAGGGATACAACTTTCAAATTAAAAATCTATTCGATTAACTATTTTTTATAGAAGCTATTTAAAATAAAATTTAGAAATCAACATGCAACACTTGAGTGCAGAAATAATATATAAATTGTTTCAAAATAATTGATATGTATAGTTTTACTCAAATGACATAGCATCTCTAATTTAAATTTTATCAACTTCAAGTTTAATTAATTATATACAATTAATTACATTATTTATTCAATTATGTATGTTGCTTTTTTATTATTAATCAATAGCCAAATTCAATTCAATTTCACCAAGTTATTCAAATTTCAGCAATTTCTAGTAAATTTTATTTAAAACTTTTCCAATTTTACCTAATTTGATTTCCTTTCACCCAATTATAGACCCATCAGAGGACCCATAACCCGACCGAGTTCACCTTTTTAACCTAGCCCTCCATATGCATTTGATCAATGATCGGGATTGAATCCCCGTCTTATTTTCTATTTTAATATGATACCTCAAATCCCACAAAACCTAATTCATTCTAACACCCCCCAACTGCCTCTCATTTATCTCTCCTCTCTTTAGTTTCTCTCTCTATTCCGCTTTCCTAAAACACCAATATCCCTCATTCTCTCCATTGGTTCCACCACAATACGCCACCAACAGAAAACCACGGCTTCCCCTCATTTATCCTTCTTTGTTATCCTCTCTCTTTCACTCACCCGACTTACTCCACAGCATCGCGAGCAACGACATGCCACTATTACATGCCTTCCATTTTGATCCTACCCTCTCACTGGATCTTTCTTGCCTTGCCGCCTCCTCCATCTCACCATAATCATTTCTCCATGATCTCAACCTTTATCACAATAACACCGTCATAACAAGCACCAACGATGATGCAACTACCAGATCTACCAACCCAGTCACCGTAACCACTAGATTTGGCTATGCGAATTTATTCTCCAGCCAAGACCCTTGCAAAAAGACCTCGACTTTGTGACAAATTTTATGTTTTTGGGTTAATGTTTTTGTTTTTTTTATGATTAAATTATTATTTTTCTTCCTCTTCTTCTACTCTTTCTTCTTTTTTTTTTTAGTTTTTTCCGATCTAAAATTTGTTAAATCTCATTGAAGTTCTTGATTAATTTCATGGTGGATTGTTGTCTAGATTACCATGTATCAAATTCCTATGACATTTTTTTAAAAAACTTATTCATTTAGGGCTACTGGTTTTGATAATATGTTTGCTCGCTTCTCCAAATTCCACTAATTGTTTCTTGATTCCCATTAAGTGGTCCTGGAATTATTACCTCACTTTGGCTTATTTATGTAGGAACTAATTTATTAGGCTATTGTACTGATTTTATGCGTGAATAATGTGCTGTCTTTGATTGTTGTACATTTAGCCTTAATTGTTGTTGATTTGCTAAGTAAAGAGGGATTTAATTTTTCTTCTTTGATTACCCAAATGACTTGTTCAATTTGTTTATAGGCATGATTTTGTACTTATGAGAGTGTTCACATGATTTAAATTTTAAATTAGGTGTTAATTATGTGATTTTAATTTGAGTACATCATGTTCTTCCTCTAATTGATTTTTTTGTTTTGGTGTTTGACCATGTATTATAAAGTGACATGTTTTAGTTTTGATAGGATTTGAAATAATAATCTTCTTATATTATTCTATATATTTTTTAGGAAAATTCCAAAATTTAGGGAATATTTTACTGCTCCTCGTTACCCTTTCTAATATGAACAAGTTACTTAGGGCAATGTGAATATTTTTTTCTATAGATAATTTATTCTATAAATTTAATAAAAAGAAAATAAGATTTTCCTTACTTGATTGCTGAATATTTTCTCTTCCCCTAATTTTACAATTTATTTTCTTACTACCTTTTAAAAATTGTCTACTCTACTATAAAAGCAGGTTCCTTTCATTCTTTCAACTCACATTTGATATCTAGTATTCAATCACTTCTCATACTAAGAACCTTTCTTCTTATACTAGAAAAAGGCACTTTGGTTTTTCTATTTGTAATACTTGTCTTTGATGTTTCTGGATACTTTTTCTACGTTCTTCTATCATTTGCAATTCACTTGCTTCTTGGCTTGGATTTTACTAGTTGTTGTTTTTTATTTTGTCAGTCTTCTATCAAACCATGCAATTGTTTGTGTGATAATTTCCTCATTCTGTATTATTTTAAAGCATGTCTACGTTTTCTTATTTCATTGAGTTACTACTTTATGACATTACATGTATTTATGGAAGTTCCAAGGTACGTTCTCATAATCCATTTGTGTGGTATTTTTCGATGTGGTTTAGAAAACTTTTCATTACCAATCTGTCGAATGTCTTATTTGTGTATGATTTTGACACTATCTTGTTGTCATGTTGGTGCCTATATATCTTGTTTGTTGGAATCCCGATTAGAGAAGAAAGGGAAAACTTCACACACTCTATATACCTCGACATGAAATACTCAGAGTCCTTGAGGCACTTGTGATCTTATCATGTCGAGGAAGAATGGTATGGTGTTGTTAGGGATTTTTTCAAACATAAAATAGGATAGTTTTATTTTTTATACCTTAACAGGTTTGGTATAAGGCTTGGCCAAAGTTTTTGGAGAGGAGACGCTCAGATTGGGCCGGAGTAATCTTTTTTTTTTATGTATGTACTTATCATTCGAACTTGTAATTTTGTACAACCTTTTGATGACACAATTAAATTTAGGGGCTCATAAGGGAAGGGAAACTGTATACTACCTATATCGATAGGGAAATTATAGGCTATCACAAACTTGTATAATATGTTTGATTTGAATCTAGGACGCATGCCTATAGGTCTTTGGTATAATTTCCATATGCTTGATCTATTTGTCTCCCCGAGACATCACACCACTAGGACCGTTATTTGACTCTTGATTTTCAATAGATATCATGTCTATAGGTCTCTTAATAATTCTCCATCTTGTTTACATTAGTAACATGCAACTGCCCATAAATTTTCAGCAGCTTAATGCTAGTTTTATCACATAGAACTCATGCTTATAGGTTTCCTCAAAATTCTAGCTTGTTGATTACTTGTTTTTCATGTTATAAGTCTTAATCTTTTAACAAGAATCATGTCATAGCCCTTTTGAACTAGAGCTTATGTCATAGGTTTAAATTGGTATATTTGCATTAGAAATCATGTTTCTAGGCCCATGACTATCTTTTTAAGTTTTTATTTATCACTTAGAAATAATGCTATAGTATTGTTAATTAAATTATGGCATGTATTTCCATGTAAAAATCATGGTACTGGGACTATTGACTAAATTACAACATGTTTCGCCATGTAGAAATCATGCTACAAAGATTGTTGACTAAGCTACAACATGCCTTCCCATGTAGAAATCATGATACTAGGTCTGTTTTGAGTGAAGTATAACATCTTGATAAAAATGTTTAGAAGCCCAATTAGAATTTTTGCATGCTCTGTTGGTAAATATCTGGTCCCTAGGCTCTTTATTAACTCATCTCTGCATGTTACTTTGCATTAGATATTCTGTTATAGGTTCATCACTCATTTTCTGCATGTTATTTGGCGTTAGATATGCTGTCTATTTTTGGTAAATATAGTTCTTGCATTATGTTGGTAAATATCATTTCTTGCATGCCTAATTTTACACTCCTTAAACAAGGTCCTA
This sequence comes from Withania somnifera, assembly GCA_039654485.1. NCBI lineage: Eukaryota > Viridiplantae > Streptophyta > Magnoliopsida > Solanales > Solanaceae > Withania > Withania somnifera. The sequence goes on from JBDJHY010964828.1 coordinate 8,298, forward strand.
TTTTTCTATGCCCACTGCATTGCCAACAACTAGTAATATAGTACTACTCCAAATAATCCTATTTCTGCCCGCTTGTCCCCTCTTAAGCACATAGAATGTTATATCTATACTTATTTCAATGTTAACTTGCATTGAATAGTCTTCCATTATAACTTAGAGAGCATGCCAATAAGGATAATTATACAAGTGCATTCTTTTTATGATGTGCTTATCACTTAATTAACATTAATAACCAAGAGGCATATATGAGACTATTACATACTAAATTTTGTGTCCTACTTGTTTTGTATGGCTCTCATACTTCGGTGTAACTAGAAAGACTAATTCTATTTTTACTAGACTATACCAAACTAGTAATGTCCAATGCCTCTTGGACCATAGAAGGGATAGATAGGCATATTAGTACTCTCTAGTTTTTTGTTTTTTTATAATGCTGTTAGGTTTAATAATAACCAAAATAGGTGGGGGTAGGGTACATAATTGAAAATAATGTAAGTTACTCCGCTCTTATATGATAAAACATAAAAAAATATGAGCAATTGTTAGTCAGTTCAACTAATAATTCGGACGTTAATCAACATAAGATAAAATTTAATTAAGTCCAAATGTTTTTAAAATTAATTTCTTCTTTTGTGTTTTTGTATTCATCTTATTTGGGATAAAGTAAAAGATGATTAATGTTTTATTATATTTTTGAGTCCATTTTTCTATTGCTTTGATTTATTTTAACTAGCTAATAATAATTTTATGCATAATTATCCTGTTTGAATGATGGTATTTTATGTTTATCAACTACTTAACATTAGAATGATCAATTACTTGACCTTTCTTTGCTCACATAGTTTTTCCCACATATATACAAATTTGGTTGGGCTCACACTTTGTGGACCTCTAAAGGTGGCTAACACCTTACTTTCGAGGTAATTAATTTTAAGTAGTCTACACCTACCATAGATTTAGGTAATGATTCAAATTACCTAAGTAGTCTTTTGAACATGGAAGGTAATTTGAATCCTTTCGAAAAGAATGGGATTTGACGTGAAAACTTTTTCAGGATTAGAAGATGAAAAGGGAGAAGAGTCGTTACCAAATGAACTAAAGGCATGTTAGGGTAAGGTATCCATGTTCATAAGTCATGCATATATAAAATGTAGAGGGTGTGGTCCCTTGACTACCCAAATAATAAGCCACCCTCTATTTATGAATTTTGTGTGCTAAATGATTTAAGATAAATTAAGCAAAAGTGGGATTTCACTATTGTTCTGATTTTCTTATTTGGCTGGAGTTGAGTTCCTTTGAGATATGTTACACTGGTTAAGAGAGAGTCTTCGAATTTTTTCCCTAATGAATATACCATTGGTAGGATGGTTTCAAACTTTTTATGAGGGTTTGATTCACTCCAGGGGACCTGCTGACCTAGGTCACTATGCTTAGGGCATAACGTGCAGCCCAAGGAAGGGAGACACGGTGGAGTAATGGCATACAGTTTGAGTCCTCCTTGGGTCCCTCTTTTTTTGGGAATATCCCAGATAAGGATTATGTAGGCACTTATTTATGTGGTATATGGTTCCAGTCCTTCGTAGGTCCCTCTTGATTCAGAGGCATCCCAAAGAGGGAGAATTCCGATACTTATTGATCTTAGGCATATTATTATGCCTTAAAGCCATTTAGTTGCCAGTTTTAACTTATTTAGGAGAATAATTATGCTTTTTTTTGGGTATCTTGTTATCAAATACGTGTGTAGCATTACTAATAAATGTGATTAGCCTACTTTAGGTATATTTGGAGCCCTGAGGAATGTAGATCAAGAGGGAATTGACGTCAGAATATACAGGGAGAAAATATAGAAATATTGGCCCTGTCACGATAGAGATCACGACGTGATAGCCTTCCCATCATGATTGTAATCACATTGTGATCCCCTATCTATCTGGTCAATAATTATTATCAACTTGCAAGATTAGTGGGGGAAATTTGGTCTTTATGTTTGGGCATCGATATAAACCTTAGGGTGTCGTTTCTGGTAAGTGTGCAACATTTGGGGATTGAAAACATCAAGTAGAGGAGATATTCAAGCAACCTAGGGTTACATCTAAAGTTTAATTTTTGTACGTAAATGTTATCAATGTTATTTTCTAAATTGAAAATGAGTTTAATAGGGTTATGGCTGGCACATATTGTATTGTATTGGATTGGTATAAACTAGTAATTATTTTTCATCATTGATTGTCCTTATGTTTTGTAATTAATGTGTTCTAATCGCTTTGCCACTGTTAGAATAATTACATAGATCTATAGTGTACCTATCCGATACTCTCATGAGTGGAACAAAAGTGTAAGGAGTGATTTTGTTTTTGTTGAATCTAATATAAGAATCATGAACATAAATTGTACTTAATGCCTTACTTGGTTAAATCATAAAGATAACAATGATGTGTTTATGTTATGTCATCACAACACATGTCGATCGAAGTAGTTGCGTGATTTTATAAAGAGTGAGTAGAGGACTATCAGTCCCTAGTCATAACTTCAAATCCGTAAAAACAATTAGAGAGATAATGATGTTTATGGAAAATCAAGATTATATCTGAATGTGTGCAATACCATAGCCCTGGAAGGGTTGCTTATACCGATAATATTGACTGTTAAACCCCAACTCTCATTTATATGTCCTTAGTTACCTTCGAATAATAAAACTATCAATTTCTTCTATTGTTACTTTCAATTGCATATATATTGATTTACTTATAAGAACCATTTACAAAACTAATTCATAGTTCCAAGTCCATGTGGGTTCGATATCCAGATCAAATGCGCCACTATATTACTTGTGAGACCATGTACACTTGCGTGTGTGCTGAAAGCCAATAAGTTTTTGGCGCTGTTGCTGGGGACTTGAAAATTAGTTAGTTTTTGATTCTTGTAAGATATTTTCTATTGTGAAATTGTTAACGGCTTGATCTTAACTGTCTTTTTCAGGCATTATTACTGGTAAACTGCCACAGGACAGAGATCTGGTTGAACCCTTTCAGGAACCAAAACGATTTATATATCAACAGTGAAGGACTGTGGCAATCTCTCATTCTTTTCCACAAGCTCAACCAACCGTGGTAGTGCCTGCTAAAATAGAAGCTCCGAGATTGGTTCACGAGGTGGCCATTTCAAGGGCCACAAATTCTACCTTCGCTAGACAGAAATCTTTACCTGGAGGTAGATTTGAGCAAAAGCAGAACATTGTGCAACTTTTGCACACTAGCGAGAAATTCACTAGTATTGATCATGAGGATCCACAATAACACATTCAAAATATTTTGGAGGTCAGTGATACTTAAATTCCAGAGGGAGTGTCAGTGGGTTATGTGAGATTCTCTTTATTTCCATTCTCTTTTCTTGGTGATGCAAAAAGCTAGTTAGCTGTAGAGAAACCCAATTCTATTCGTTTATGGGAGGACTTAGCACAGAAGTTCTTGATCATATTCTTCCTATTTGTGAAAACAACACAGCTAAGGAGTTAAATCCTAACCTTCAGAAAATATTCGGGAAAAAATCTCTACCATGCTTAGGAAAAGTTTAAAGCATTGCTAAAAAAATTTCCTCATCATCAGCAATCTAACAAAGTATTGTTGCACACTTTTATTGAGGCCTTGGAACCTAATTCAAAAATATTTCTGGACTCATCAGCTAGGGGACATGCTTTGGAGTGAACATGTGAGGAGATGTATACACTACTGAACAGGATTGCCAGAGGTAATCTGGATTGGAAAGGAGACATGTCAAGAGAAAATGGTGGAAAGAATACTGCCAAGGTTAAGGAGTTAGATGCGCTCACAACTTTGTCAGCAAAAATTTCATCTCTCTAACACTATTTGCACAAATATTTGGTCAGCAACAACAGTAGGCTGTACTGATTATAGTACAATCTCAGGCTATGAGTTGGTGTGAGACATATGGGGGAGGTGATCATATGTCTGATGTACATTGGTCCAACCCTGATTCTGTTAGCTTTGTAGGCAATGCACAGAGGAGTCAAGGACAACAAATTTATGGTAACACTTGTAATGCAAGATAGAGAAAATACACAAATTTCTCTTGGGGTAAAAATCAGAATTAGCAACATCGGCAGGGTCCAGGTTAGTAGAGAAATCTTTAGTCTAATCAGCAATAGGGAACCAAACTCAACCAACAGAACTATGGTACTTCATAGAATGTGCAACCTGGAAATAGTACAGAAGAGATGTTGAAAAAGTTATTAGAGGGGCAGGCACGAGATAGTGAGAGACTAGCGATATTGGAAGCAGATTTAAACAATCAGCAGATGGCTAAATAGAAACTGGAGAGACAGATGGGGTAATTCGATGTGTCACAAACTAAGGCCCCAGGGGGTCTCCCTAGAAACACAGACCATAACACAAGACAGGTAAATACAGTCACAACAAGAAGTGGATTGCATTGCATAAGTTAGTCCCTCAAAAGGTAAATCAAGTTAGTAAAGAGATCGAAAGCAGCAGTGACAAAATAGACAGTGGCAATGATAAAGACACTAAGTATGGGGGTGAAAAAACTATTGTGAGACCTCTACCACCATTTCCTCAAAGGTTAAAAAAGCAGAAAGAAGAAGAGGGATTCCGGAAGTTCAAGGAATTATTTGGGCAAGTGCATGTTAACTTGTCTTTGATCGATGTATTGCTGGGAATTCCAAAATATGCCAAGTATGTCAAAGACATTTTGTCAAAAAAAGATCATCTCACTGAGCATGCTACAATGTCTCTTACTCAAGAGTGCACATCACACATTCAAAATAGACTAACCACGAAGCAAAAAGATTCGGACAGTTTCACCATTCAAATTACTCTTGGCCCGGGTCTTAATATTAAAGGGTTTTGTGATTTTGGTGCAAGAATAAATCTCATGCCAACTTTTTAATTTAAGAAAATTGGTTTGGAGACTCCAAGCCCCAACACTATCATTCTACAGTTTGTCGACCAATCTTTTGTTAAACCTCTTGTCATAATGGAGGACGTGTTGGTACAAGTGGGATCTTTGATCTTTCCAATATACTTTATTATTCTAGATTTTGAGATAAATTCAGATGTCCCATTTATTTTGGGGCATCCATTTTTTCCACAGGATATGCGTTAATTGATGTGGTGGCAGGGCGACTCACTATCAGGGTACATGAAAAAGTAGAAGAGTTTGATGATTACAAGGGCCTCAAGCTACCTAAAATATATGATGAGTTGTTAGCGAACATAGTGTACGACACAGACCATGAAGTGTTAGTACCAATTAGTAGTGATCCGCTAGTAAGGGCAATTACGGGTCAGCAAATGGAAGGAGATATAGAATCTTACATATTATCCAAATATTAAACCTTGTTAGCATTTACACTAAGATAATTATGTACGAGCCACTAAATAGGTCACTTAGGCCTCCGTTATAGCCATCGGTTGAAAAAGCTCCCAAGTTGGAGTTGAAAGTCTTTCCAATCCATCTAAGGTATGCTTTCTTGGGAGGATAAGACTCTACCGGTGATACTTGCTGCCGAATTCTCTAAGGCATAGATTTTTTAAGATTTGGAAATGTTGAAGAAGAGGAAGCAGGCTATCGAGTAATCTTCCCTACTTTTTGTATGCATGAAAGTTTGATGGGAAAGAACTATAAATCGAGAGTACAACAACAACGAACGTGAGGAAAGAGGTTATTAAATGGTTAGATGCAGGGATTATTTTCCCCATATACGATAGTAAGAGGGTGAGTCCAGTGCAGTGCATCCCTAAAAAGGGAGGCATGACTGTGGTGACAAATGACAAGAACGAGTTGGTGTCGACTCGTACAGTTACTAGGTGGCTAATTTTCATGGACTATTATAAGCTAATTGACGAAACCTGCAAGGATCATTAGCCAATTCTCTTTATGTATCAGATGCTTGAGAAACTTGTGGGCCAATACTACTTTTTCTTCTTTGATGGATATTCTGGTTATACTAAAAAATCCATAGATCCTGAAGATAAAGAAAAGACCACTTTCACTTGGTACCTACACTTTCCAGCGCATTCCATTTGGGTTGTGTAATGAGCCTGCTACTTTCCTGCTATGCTTGATGTCCATATTTAGTGATATGGTGGATGATTTCATTAATGTATTTTGAGGTGTGCTTATAAAATCTTTATAAAGACTTGAAGAGATGTGAATAAACGCACTTGGTTTTGAATTAGAAAAAATGTCATTTCTTGGTGAAAGAAG
>JBDJHY010964937.1:0-14539 GCA_039654485.1 Withania somnifera
AATGGGTATTATTTCTTGCATTCAGGCTCGTTGCCTTATTTCTCTTGGTTGTTAACATATCGTGCATATGGTAGAAATTTTACTATTGAGTCTGTGACTCCTGATTCAATAGTTGTTGTTTGTGAGTATCTTGATATGTTTACCACCAACCTATCTGGCCTACCACTTGAGTTAGGCATTGATTTTGGTATTGAGTTAGAGCCGAGCACTAGCCCATATCTATTACTCCTTATCATATGGCACCTGCTGATTTGAGAGAGCTCAAGACTCAGGTTCAAGATTTGTTAGATAAGGATTTTATTCTTCCTAATGTATCGTCGTGGGTGATATTATTTTGTTAGTTAAGAAGAAAGATGGATCTATGTGTATATGTATCGACTAAAACAGCTTAATAGTGTGACCGTGAAGAACAAGTATATGATGCCTCGCATTGATGACTTGTTTGATCAGCTTTAGGGTTCTTCCATATTCTCCAAGATCGATTTGAGGTCAGGCTACCATCAGTTGCAGATTCGAGCTGAGGGTATCCTAAAGACTGTGTTTAGGACTCGATATGGACATTATGAGTTCTTTGTTATGTCTTTTGGGTTGACTAATACACCAACAACTTTTATAGATTTGATGACTGTGTGTTCAGGCCACATCTTGACACTTTTGTCATTGTCTTCATTGATGACATCTTGGTGTATTCTTGGAGTAGGGAGGGTTATAAGTGTTATTTGAGGATTGTGCTTCATACTTTGAGAGATCATTAGCTTTTTTCCAAGTTCTCAAAGTGTGAATTTTATCTTGAGTCAGTTGTATTCCTAGGACATGTGGTGTCCAGAGAGGGTATTAGTGTTGATCCGACTAAGATTGCAGTTATTCGTGATTGGCCTAGACCGACTACTCCTACTGAGGTTTGTAGTTTTGTTATCCTTGTTGTTTATTATCATTGATTTGTTGGGAGATTTTCATCGATAGCAGTGCCATTGACTAGATTGACTAGAAAGAAGGTTCCTTTCCAGTGGTCAGATGATTGTAAGAGTTATTTTTAGAGGCTTAAGACTATTTTGACTTCTTCTCTAGGTGTTGACATCGCTGGTTGAGGGTCAGAGTTTTTTTATATATTGTGATGCTTTCGGTATTGGTTTGGGTTGTGTTCTGATTCCCAGGGTCATGTGATTTCTTATGCTTTGAGACAACTTAAGGTTCATGAGTGTAACTGCCCTACCTATGACTTGGAGTTGGAGGCAGTAGTTTTTGCGCTCAATAGTTGGTGCCACTATATTTATGGGGTTCATTGTGAGGTCTTCACGGATCATTGTAGTCTTCGGTATATTATGAGTCAGAAGGAGTTTAATGCTCACCAGCACAGATAGATCGAGTTATTGAAGGACTATGATATTTCTATTTTGTATCATCCAGGAAACATGCAAACGTGGTAACAAGTACCTTGAGCCGAAAGGCGATGAGTATGGGTATCTTGGTAGCCTTGTTAGTTTATGAGAGGCCACTAGCTGTGGATATTCATTCGTTGGCCAGTTGTTTGGTTCGAATAGATATTTCATATTTAGACCGTGTTTTTTTCTTGTATTGAGGCTCGTTCTTCATTGATTGATTATATTTAGGAGCGTCAGCTTAAGGATCCAGACTTAACAGATATTAATAATTAGTTGAGTAGGGGTGAGCCTCATAGTGTTTCTATAGGTTCTGATGGTATTTTGAGATTTGAGGACCGTATTTATGTTCCTGGAGTTGATGACTTGATTCAAATGATTCTTATTGAGGCCTACAGTTCTTATATCTATTTATCCTGGTGTGACTAAGGTGTATAGAGATTTGCGACTGATCTATTGGTGGAGCAGCGTAAAGAGGGATATAGCTGAGTTCGTGTCTCGATACTTGAACTATCAGCAAGTTAAGTTTGAGCATCAGCGACTGAGTGGTTTGTTGCAGCGACTCCTCATTCCTAAGTGAAAATGGAAACAGATTACCATGGATTTCATTTTTAGGTTGCCTCGGACCCTTAGCAGACACAATTCATTTTGGTTTGTTATTGATAGGTTGACTAAGTTTGCACACTTCATTCCATTCATACAAATTGCAGTGCGGAGAAGTTAGCCTCCATTTATCTTCAACAGGTGGTTCGATATCATGGCATACCGGTTTCTAATTTTTGGGATGTGGTACTCAGTTCACTTCTCAGTTTCAGAAAGCAATTCAACATCGTATGGGTACTAAGGTTTATTTGAGTATGATTTTTCATCCCCAGACAGACGGTCAGTATGAAAGGACTATTTAGGTCCTGGAGGACATGTTGAAGGGATCATTATCTAGCCTTGGCAGAGTTTGCGTATAACAACAACTATAATTCTATTATTCAGATGGCTCCATTTTAGATTTTGTATAGTAGGAGGTGTCGTTCGCCTATTGGTTGGTTTAATTATTTTGAGTCTAGATTGCAGATTATTTATCCATATCGAATGTCTTGGATATGGTTCGGATGATCCAGTATAGACTTCGGGCTTCCTAGAGTAGGTAGAAGAGTTAATTCATATTGTCATCGTCGTGCCTTGGAGTTGAGTATAGGTGATCTTGCATTCTTGTAGGTATCCCAATGAAGGGTGTGATAAGGTTCGTAAAGAGGGAAAATCTTAGTCCCTGGTATATTGGCCCATTTGAGATTCTTACTCGGATTGGTAGTGTTGCGTATAAGTTAAATTTTCCTCCTATATATTCAGTTGTGCATCCAGTGTTTCACATTTCCTTATTAAGAAGGTATGTTCCCGATGAGTTATATGTGCTTCATTATGATTTGGTTCAGGTTGATGAGGTCTTTCAGTTGTTGAAGAACCAGTGTTGGTTTTGGCTATAGAGGTAAGGAAGTTAAGATCTCATGAGATTCCGATGCTTAAAGTGCAGTTGCGAGAGCTTCCTTTGGTGGAAGCCACTTGGGAGATCAAGAGTGAGTTGAGGTATCAGTTTCGCATCTTTTCAAACTTTCAGGTATTTTCTTATTTTAACTTTTGAGGATGAAAGTTCTTTTCGTAGTGGATGTTGTAATGACACTTTTGGTCATTTTGTATTTTCGCATTTTCTTGCATTCTAGAGCTTTTCAGTAGCATCCCTAAGTAATGACTTATTAGAACCAGTGGTTGGGTTTTCAGATTGTTCACTTGGTTGTTATGTCTGTTTTCCTATTTTTGATCCCCAAGTATTGAAATCATTGACTTTAGTCAATATTTATGAAAATAATCTTGGAATTAAATTTTGATAGTTTCGTTAGATCTGAAACATGGATTTTAATCTATATGGACTGTTGGTTCAAGCTTGGAAGCTTTAGTTTTAAGTTTATGCAATTTTATGTATTTTATGTGCTTTATATTATTATTTTGTAGCATGAATGGTCATTTTGTGATCGGGGCCTCAGAATAAGAATTTGACTGCTCCATTAGCTTTGAAATGTCTAGTTTGGGTTAGGTGAGTTGTTCATTCGGGTTTCAGACCAACCACTCTCAGTTAGAGTAATTGGTTTGTAAGTGGAATTTTGGCAAAGTGTTGACTTTGATCAATATGTCATAAAAAAGACCCTGAATTGGAATTTTGTCTGCATTATTGAGTCCGTAATATCATTTTCATATAATTGACATATTTGGTTTATGTTTACCAGACTTTGTTTTATCCCGAAGACCCAAATTTTACTCGAAAAATATTGCAGATTTCAGCTTCTGGTGCAACTGACTTTTATTCAGAGCGCTTGCAGTGTGATGGCGTGATCATGATAATTACCTAAAATTACCCATTTAGATTGATCACTGTGTGATGGCGCAGTCGCGTCAAATCATTTTCTTCTGTCTCAGTGCGAACGCACTCCCTTGCGCTGACAGTGCTTTGTGTTATCACGCTCAGGGGCATCGTTAACGCTAAATGTCCAAACCTCCTTCTGCGCCAATGGCACCAATTTATCCCCATCCTACTTAGCACGATCACTCCTTCTACGCCTATATCTCTAAAGGATATTTGGTCCTTTAGCGCGATCACGCTGCATAGCGCCTATAGTGCTAAAGTCAGTCACTAGCAATAAAAAGGTTGAACTTTGAATTTTCAGGCATTGTCCATTTTTTCTCTTCTTCAAAGCTCTTGAAACCTCCATTAACATACTTGGAACTTCTCATAAGCTTGTGGATGACTTTGGAAACTTAAATTCTTCGATTATCCACTTGTTGGTAAATTTTCACTTGAATTTCATCAAAAAATTCCAATGATTTTCATGTTTCATCTCTTAACTTTATTTCATGATTCCAAGCCTCATTTTTTGCTCAATTTATATCCAAACTTTGGTTATAGGTTCCCTATAATGTGATAATTTTTTATACCTTTTGTTTGGGCTTTCGGGTTCGCGGGCCCATGGGTCTGTTTTGACCCCGACTATTTTTATAGTTGTATGGGTATCTATGAACTCGTTTTAATGTCTAGATGATGTTTTTGATAATTGTGTGATCTTTGAAGTTTGTTTGCTCTTTTTTGATTATTTTGGAGTTGTCCCCGGGTATCCTTGACGTTGTATTTACGAGTGCTTCATCGAATGACTAGTAGGTTATGGTTACGATCTTAGATTGGGCTTATATGGGAGATAATTATGATAAATAGACATTCTTGGGTTGGGATTTCTAAGTTGACACCCATGACCCTGTCCGCTCTTATATTCCACTTCTTGGCTACATATGGTTGTTGTATTTGCAATTATCTTTACCCTGTGACCCTTAGTGGTCTTTTCATGAATCTGTAACATAGATGGTGGCTTTATGGGAAATATCTTTGAGTCTCAGATATTCAATTTGGTTTTTATGCTTGCTATAGAATCTGTGCCATGGCACGACCGACAAGATTTATTGAGATATTTTGTATATGAGCCCATTTTCAGTATTATAAGCCTAAATGAATAAGACTTGAGTTGATTTAATCAGTTTGAATAATAAAAAGGGGATAATTTATGATTAATTCTTGTATTGATTTATTGCTAGCCTTGATCGTGTTCATGAGCTAAATGTTGATAATATTTCAGATATAGTCTTAGTTACGGCTGGACTGGGTCATTGACATTGATACTGATATAGACTAATTAAATATCCGAATACGTCTTATGTTTATTAGAGTATTACTTTTATCCCCTGAGTTTACCTTATGCTATTGTACGCGAGTTACGGCTCTCCATGGACCCTTGCGGGCGACCGGAGAAGGAGTATATGGGGGAATATAGGTATATCGATTGAGGCCTTCCGTGTGGTTCTACCTGACAGACCTGAGGGTCGGGGTAGGAGTGTACGGGTTTGCATTACTATTATTTCATCATATCATGTATACCTTATTTGTCTGTGTTGTTTGCTATTTGTACTTTCAGGTAGGATGGGGTGCCGAAGGGCCTGCATTCATCCTTGTATGTTTATTTATTTATTTAATTTCTGTTGAGATATAAAACTGTTGGAAGATTATATCCTAAGGGATGCTTGTCCTATTCTTATTAGTAACTATTCCACGAATCGGACTCTCGATTGCGTTGGATATACCATTCTTACCGCAATCAAACTTATAAAATAGGAACAAGGTATTATGGACTCCGCCCATGAGGTCATAGCATAATGAGTAGGGTCTATTCCATGAGTTGTGAGATAGACTCAGGGAGGAGGCAAGTATTCAAATGGGCTAAGAAGGTGATACTTACCTACTCTATTAAAATATATTGCCGTTGGCTATTTTTATCTTGCGGGATCCTCTCTTTCTTAACAACTTGGTATTGTGGGATTTTTATTTATGTTTACTTGTTATTATATCTTGTGAGACTTTCTTGTAAGTTGTTTATACCTGTTGTAGTTAACATCCTTCACACGCCTTTTATTGAGATTACTAGTACACCGTCACTTCTATTATTTATTGTATTTATTATTACTTAAGCATAGATTTAGGTATGTTCTACTTGTTACCTGAATCTTCTTTGTCATAGCTAGTATATAAGGTATATTACTTGTGTTTATCCTGTTAGCTAGCTTTCTATGTCTGTGAATCCTTGTTTGACTTCTGTGACTTAGTTTCTTTATTTGTTTATTTATTTATCTTATTTCTTATATATTCCTAGTCGGTATAGCCTATTAGGTACTTGTTGATTTGGTACTTATACTACAATTCTGCATTTTCTTGGTGTAGATCCTAGTACGAGTGGCCAACGTTGATTTTGATCCAGCCTTGATTCTATATCTAAGGTAGAGGACTGCTCCTGGTCCGGAGTTGATCTTTTATCTTTCTTATCATCTATTTTTTGTTTTTATATCAAGACAGATATTGTAGTTTCAATTTTTAGACATCATACTTTTGTATTAGTGGCTCATTGTATTCATATATCAGGTTTGAAATTTTATTTAACTTAGCATAGACTTTCGCTTATCCATATCCCTTATTTATCTCTTATATTCATACTTTTGTATTAGTGGCTCATTGTATTTATATATTAGGTTTGAAATTTTATTTAACTTATCATAGACTTTCGCTTATCCATACCCCTTATTTATCTCTTATATTCGGCACTTAGGTATTATTCATGCTTTACTTGTTATTTGGGTGTTTCTCCTATGGTGCAATGTAGATGCCCTTATGACTTGAGAAGTCGAATCGTCATAATTATTTGGTTGAGAATAAAAGAGGACAACAAGACAGCAAAAAAGAGGTTTAAAGAAAATGCTGCATATGGTGCAAATCTTGTTGAAGAGGCTCCTCCAAAAGGGAAAAAGAGGAACAATCCTTCTATTCAAAATAAGGATCAAAACAAGAAGAAAAAGTTCAAGGGCAATTGTTATAATTGTGGCAAGGCTGGCCACAAGGCGGAAGATTGTTGGGTTTCAAAGAAGAATAAGAAAAAGGACCAAGCAAACATGGATGAAGTATTTGGTGATAATAATGACCTTTATGCCATGCTTTCAGAGTGAAATTTGGTTGACAATTCAAGAGATTGGTTTATAGATTTCGGGGTCACAAGTCATTTATGTGCTAATAAAGAACTATTTGCTTCATACACGCCCGCTGGACCCGATGAGATCATTTTCATGGCTAATTCTGCTTTAAAAAAAGTTGAAGGAACGGGAAAGATTTGTTTAAAGATGATATGTGGCAATGTGGTGACTCTAAACAATGTCCTTCATATTTCAGAATTACAAAAGAACTTGGTCTCAACTCCACTTCGTATTAAGAATGGATTCAAATATGTTTTTGTTTCTGATAAAGTTGTAGTTAGTAAAAATGAAGTGTATGTAGGAAAAGATTATGAAACTGAAGGACTTTTCAAACTCAATGAATCTCTGTTGATATGATTTTTAAAGTGTCAGCTTCTTCTCACTTGCTTAGTCAAATAATTTATGGCATACTCGTCTGGGACATGTAAATTATAAAACCTTGCGTAAAATAATTAATTTAAAAATATTGTCTAAGTTTGAGTGAAATAAATCACAATGTCAAGTGTGTGTGGAATCAAAGTTTGTAAAACATTCTTATTAGTTTGTTGAAAGGAATTCAAATCCTTTAGACTTAATTCACATTGATATGTATGATATGAAGTCAATACCATCTCGTGGTGGAAAACAATATTTCATAACTTCCATTGACGTTGTACTTGATATTGTTATGTTTATTTGCTTAGTAATAAAGTTGAAGCAATTGAAGCATTTAAACAACATAAAACTGAAGTTTATTAGTCTCCTTTAGTGCATTTAGGAATCAACAAATTGTACTTTTCATAAGCTTGTGGAGGATGAAAATGGTGCATTAATTTTCTAATGGATGACTATCGGAAAAGCCAACAAAAAAAGACCTGAAATGGTTAAAATGGAAGAAAAAGGAAGCTTTTTGAGCTTGTGGAGGAAGATTTTATCTTTTTTTAATAAATAAATATTTTATTTATTGATGGGTGAAATAAAATATAATTTATAAAACTTATAGGCCGAAAGAAAGATGAGACTAAAGTGTATTATTAAAGACATGTATGCTAGGTTTGATGAATTTAAAACTTCAAATGATGACATCATAACTAGTGTATCTTTTTCAAAATTTTCAAGACTTGTGTCTTTTTGTCAAAATAAGTCTTCCAAATAACTCATTCCTCACACTCCCCCTTGATTCTCTCTTCCCAAAAAGAAAGAAAATAAATTGTGTTGATTGAATTAAAGTACACAAGTGAGTCATAGGTTGTTAGGTTTGGCTTAAAAAATAGTTTTCAGCCCTTAAGAATGTTTAAATATTTTAAAAATGTTAAAATTGACTTTAAAAAGGTTAAAAGTAGGTACACATACTTTTTATTTTTTAAAAGCTACCTTGTTAAGTAAAGCCAAATACTACAAAATTACTTTTTAGTTTATTTTTATTTTTGAATTAAAAAAGAAATACTTAAAATACTTTTTTATTTTATCTAAATTTATCTATCTATCTATCTATATTATTATAAAAGCGTAAATAAAAATATAAGGAAAGGATAAAGTTGGAACAGTGCACATTAGGATCAAAACATATACGTAATAGACTATAGGAACATAACTCATTGTAATGAACTCGAATCCTATTAGAACTTAACTCACATTATCCTAATTAGATTAACTCTAGCTTGTGCATGGTTTTTGGGTTTTTAGAAATTATTAAAAGCAATATGAATTTGAGTTGGAGAAAATTTGAAGATAAATAGTTGTAGATAATTATGAATCTTAATATAGTGATTATTTCACGTCAAGGTCTTGCGAAACAGTAAATATTATATATATACTGCCTTTGGATATTTTTGGAATTTTAATTAGAAAATTTAAAATCCTCGGAAAAAATGTTATTTGAATTCAAATTAATTGCGATTTAATTCTATGATGAAGAATCTCTTATTAACAAAAACCAACGAGTATCAGCTGAAAATTTTACTATTACTTTTCTGAGAAATATACATGACAAGGAGATTTAGTCATACAATTGTGAATTTCTACAAATTTTTTAAGCTGAAAATCAAATAAATACATTTTATTCATATTTTTATTTAATTTTTGGTAATTATTATATTATAAATTTAGCTAGGGATGTACTTCATAGTATGATAGTAGAATTTAAATATATATTATAAAAAAACTTAACTTTAAAATACAGAAAGTATATCCATAAAATTAAATCTTATTATAGGAGCGTTTAGCGTAATTAACACTATATTTAATATAATTTAAGACAAAAACAGGAAAAGGAATCTCCGTAAGAAAATTAAAAAAAAATAAAAAATTTGTAGGAGATTTGGTTTTCCAAATGGATGATCACTAAGATTAGGAATAAACTATTTAGCTTATTATGACAATCAAGAGAAAGATATAGAATTTCATGTATTATGGAGATGTGGATCTTATTTTCAAGTTGTAAAGATTGAACTCTATTATATGTTGAATTTATTTATTTACAAAGTGCAATTGATGAAACCTCGGCATTTAGACTAGATTTAGTAGGATTGAAAGGTTATGATGTATAATAATTTCAAGAATCAAAATTTTTTATAATTGAATTGTTGGTTAATATTTTTTTTTTTTTGGGGCAGTACTTGTTGGTTAATATGCAAATTGGTTTTACATTATTATATAATTATATTCTAATATATGACAAAATATTTTTTGATTCAAAGCACTAACTAATACTTATTTTTAGAAAACAAAGAGTGTTCTTACTTACTCTTAATAAATATCTTGAAAAAGATGTAATTGTTTAGTAATTTTCTGGTTATGTAAAGTTTTCTTTATTTAAAAAATGATAAAATTGGAAGAAAATCATTAACATCTTCTTGATTATCTAAAATACTACTTATTTAGGAATCAAATAAAAATGTTAAAACACCACTTATTTACAAATGGAGGAAATAATTAATAAGACATTAATGTGCAAAGCACGTTCATAGAAACTAGTATTATTATAATGTCATGCCTTGAGAGTACCCTCTAAACGTGGCATAGTGCCTAGAACCACGAATGGCTCTAAGAAAATCCATTCTAATGTCATTCTACACTTTCACCATACATATCCGAAAGCTAAAAAAAAGTAATGAAATAGGTCCAAACGTAATGAGATTCATGCTTAAGACAAATGTTTGAAAATCTATTACTTATTAAATAGAACTACTACATTCATTGTCTATAAATATCTAAAACATAATAGGGAACGATTGAGACAAACCCCTAATCACTTAAAAACCAAAATAAACGTTCAATGTATGGAATAAACTTGATCCTTTGTGGCCCTCAAAGCAATGACGAGTCACCAAAACTCTAAGCTGCTGGAACCATCGAACATCTGGTAGCTAAGTCTGGATATGAGTATCTAAATCTACAATATGACAATAATCATTAAGTAAGAGTTTTTAACCGATATATGCCATATGAGATCATAATGTCCAATATAATAAACCCATGCTGGGAGAGTTCCTCAATACCTTGCTAGGGTAGCATGGGTACACGAACATGATGATTGATCCCTAATAAATACCCTCTTGGCCTAACCACTTGGGCAAGAGCCTCTGGGTTCATACCTATGCTGGCATAAGTAGTTTATGGGACTAGGGTATCACCCCTTAGGTCGAGTGATAGAGTTCCCAGTACCCTCGGGCTAAATAATCCTCCCAAAATATTATATATTTATTTATATGCTCATAATTTGTAAAAGTTTTATATCATGTAAAATGGGTGAAAGTTAAAACTTTTCCTATTTAATTAAAAATTGTTAATGTAAACTAATGAAGTTTATTTGAAAGAATGTGTATCTGTCAATACTTAGTTAATATTGTTCTTGACATATAATTTCAAATAAGTCTAATATTTATTATGACTGGAAGGGCATAACGTGTGGGGCACGTTAATAAAAACTAGTTATTATAAAAACATGAATAACAATATTGGTTGACCAAAATATCCACTAAAGTTGATTGAATTATTTATCCTTTTAAGTTAAAGTTTCCTCCATCTTAAAATTGACCAATGGGTATAAACGTAATTTTATATTAGGACTAAACAAAAAAAATTTCTATTTGGACTAACTTTCTATTTGGAATACCCTAAAATTTGTGAACCTATGATTGATTAGCACTTGGACATGAAAAATTCAAAACTTTTAAGTCCCAAGGTCAAGTTCATGGTCCATAGACCTGGTCCACGACTCGTGGACCCATTCATGGGAATGTTCTAAATTTTTCCAAAAGTCCATCAGGTCCTACATACCTGGTCCTCTAATGGGTATCACTTGATGGTGGGCATTATGGACCGTGGGCCTGGTCCACGACCCATAGGGTTGCTCTAAAAAAAATTACCCAAGTATCATGGAACACGCCACGACTCCTGGACCTAGTTCCTGAAAAACTTAATGTGTTTCAAAATGGTATTTTGTCTTTTCCCTAACCATCTCAACTCCACGTTTCTGGCATGCTATAGTTATTAAAGTCTCTCGACGGCAGGAATGGGAGATTACCGGTAAGCTAGATGATTCGCGAACCATATTCAACTTGTTGCCATTTCGTTGCACTTTAATCACCCTCGTGAAGCTGATCCGTGCGAAAAGAACCGAAGGAGGTTACCGCAAAAACAAACCAACATATTGCTACGTAACAATAAAGCAGGATAGCATTTTGCGCCCATATGTTTGAATTTGAGGGTAAAGGGCTCGCTTGTACACCATTTTCTAGTAGTAGTAGTTCGTGCGAGGGACTATGTTTTATATCGCTTGCCCTTGCTTGCAAAGCTGGTCGACACCAGCTGTAATAGTTGAAAATAGGGGGCCAACCAAGACCCCCTAATAAAGCTTTTTCGATAAAGCAAATGATTCGTTCCGACAACTTCGGACCAGATTAACCCCCTCTCCCATGACTTTTTGGACCAACCAACCCGGATCTGCCTTCACAAGTCTCTCTGCATTTTGGGAGCAGAGCAGGTCAACAACTCAGGTAGGAAATGCTGAAAAGCGGCTAACGATGCAAGAGCTCTTTTCTTGCTTATAATCGCGATCATGCCGCATTAGCTCTTTCAGTCACTACTACATGTGTCGCACCTACAGTGGCAGAGAGTTTTATAAGACTCTCTGATAAGAAAGATCAATCCTGAATAAGCTTCAGCTGATTCTTAAACTAAATCACTCTCTTTTTCCAGCCTTCTTTTTATTTAAAAGGCATATAGTGCGTTCTCGCTTTCAGGGGGAATTATTGGAAAAATCTAGTACAAGGAGGGTCAGTGAGGATGCTCAGTAGCTTCTCTTTCAGCTTCTTAACCGCGTGGGACCTTTCTCTCTCTTCCTCTTTTTTGTTGGTAAGCGTCCAGTCTTGGAAGTGAGGGTCTTGCAATCATTCCAATCCCTCTACTCTAGTATTAGCAGAGTTTCCTGAAGCCATTCTCCTAAACCACCTCGTTTAAGGTTTCATAAGAAGGATTAAAAGACCTAAATGCTCCATTCTCTCCCTATTCTCCACGTTCAAGTCCCAAGAATACAAATATTACCTCAACCTTTAACCTAGGATTTGACCATGAGACACCCTCAAGTTCTTCATCTCCAAAGACTTTGTCCTACCAGGTACACATGGTTTTTGGTGATGGGTTCCTTTGACCCTCATGGCCAAAACTAATTTTATTATATAGTAATTTCATTCAAGTAAGAGTTTCGTGTTTTTGTTTAAACTGCAATTTCCTACTATATTTTTCTTTTATAAAATATATTATGTATTGTTATGAACTTTCTCATGTTTTATGTACACTTTATGATTATGTTTTATGTCTTGTGATTTTGAAGTCCCCACATGAATTATGATTTCTCTTGAAGTTGTCCATGACTCAAAAGAGGATTTCTTAGTCATACTTATTATAGATATGAAAATATATGATTCATGCGAGGAAAAGATAATAAACTTGCAAAGACTAAGAAATTTTGATAAGACTTTTTTATACATGATATAAGACTTTTTCAAGTTACGAACATATGAATAGATATATCATATTTTTGAAGAATTATTTAGTATCGAGGGCACAGGGAATACTACTACTCAACCTAATAGGTGGTATCCTAGTACCATAAACTACGTGTGTCAGCGTATATAAATCAGAGGCTTTGCCCAAGAGGCTATTTATTATTGATCGGTCATTATGTTTATACACCCTTTTATCTGAAAAGGTATTAAGGAACTCTCACATCATAGGGTCATTATTTTGGACATCATAAGCTCACATGAGGTATATTGGTTAGAAGAAACTCACATATAATTATGTTTTTTTTTATTTTTTCACACTCATGTTCAATTAAGCAGGATCAATACTAGTTTCAAATAAGATTTACTCTCTTACCACTTATTCTATGTATGTATATATATATATTTCATGACCTATGTACTATTATATCCTATATAGTGCCTGACCTGTGTACTATTATATCTTATATACTGACTGAGTCTTGCACTACATTATTGTCACAATGTAAATTCTGTTGCCCGTTCTCAGACTTAGCTACAGATGTTCGGTGGTTTTGGCAGGTCAGCATTTGATGAGTCCTCAAAGCTTTGAGGTACACATGGATTGAGTTCTGCTTTATTTTCTTGGATATTAAACTTTAGTTTTCTGGTTGGGGTCTGTCCCACCAGCTGTTTTTATGCTTAAGGGTTTTAAGATATTTATCTTTGGGTTATATCAGTCATTTCGTGAATCTATTGTATGGACATTATTTTCCTAATTATTTTAAGTATGTTTATGCTTAATACTTATGCCTTGTTTACATATTCATTATTAGTATACTAGTAGCATGGGTTATCGTAGAGTCATTTGTGGTCCTGAGCAAAATGCCACGCCCAGGGAGTAAGGTTGGGGCATGACAAATATGGTATTAGAGACCAGAGTTCAAGAGTTTTAGGATGTCTGAAAAACATGTTTGATAGAGTCTTCGTTATGGGTGTGAATCGCGCCATATTCATAACGAAGAGGCTATAGGGCATTAAGGAAAAAGGTTTACTTCTTTTATGTTTTATTTTTTCCAATAGAGTTTAAACTCTCTGTTTCTAATTCTAATTCGTGCTTTACGCACCACATTTTAAATAATACTGCCAAAGAGAACATCTAGCTATAGGATCCCCAATACTGCAGCGACTAATGACACTCTTGTGCTCCTAACTCACAATATGAAAACTAAGAATAGAGATAGCACCACTATACCTAATGAGAACCCTCCAGTTCTACCTCTTCTGGTGCCAAGGGGTACTAATGCACCAAACACCCATCACCTAGTACTGATGCTTCTTATGTAGAGTTCGAGAGTACCGTACAGCTGCTCACGTAGCTAGTGTCAGGCTAGTCCATCCATTTGAGCACTACAACATCTGTTTCTCCTAACTCACAATATGAAAACTAAGAATAGAGCTCACACAACTATACCCAATGAGAACCCTTCAGTTCCACCTCCTCTGGTGCCAAGGGGCACTAATGCACCAAACACCCATCACCTAGTACTGATGCTTATAATATCGAGTTTGAGAGTGCCATACAGTCCA
>JBDJHY010965046.1:0-14539 GCA_039654485.1 Withania somnifera
TACTAAGAATTCACTCTCAAGTTCCACCATTCCAAAACTGAAACTTCAAAATAATGAAACTGAGATAACAGGTAACTGAGTATCCAAGAACCGAACTCCAGTCCTATAAAATCATAAATAACTTAGGGAAACTAACATACAGATCTAAATACAAAAAAGGAAGAAAATAAAGAAAATGACCAGATAGGTCATTATATTATCTTCTCTTTTTCTTCCCTCAAAGCTTGTGCTTGAAAATTTAATGGTGGATTTGTCAATGGGAGTGAGAATTGAGTGGAATTCATAGTTTTCGTACATAGTGGGGCTTCTGGGAGCTTAGTAATCACTTTGGATTATCTTGTTTCAATTTCTAGAAGTGTAGCCCATTTGATTCTCCGTTCTTGTTATAGAAATATTTTTCCTATTTAGCATAATCTTTGGTTAGCTAATTAAGGACCTTCTAAAGGTCTAGTTGAGCTCATTTTCAGATCATGGGTTTCTTGAGGTAAGGTCTTCATACCTATATTTTTAGTTTATTTTCCTGAGTTGCGAGGCCCATGGGCCCTTCTTTAGGCCCTGTTTTTTACTCGACTTTTATTATGAAATATCAAATTTAAACTTTACCTTTTGATCAGTAGACCTTGTGTTTGGTAGCTTTGAGTTTTTTGGGGAATTTATGAGGTCATTCGAGTTGTGCACGTGACTTGCTGAGGCTTTTCACTCCTATCTAGGTAGAATACCTACTCTTTAGACTGGGCTTATTTTAAGTAGTGTTTGTATTACAGCTAGTTTATGGACCAAGTTAGTAGTCTATATGCCTTTCCTTGTCTTTTTTGCTTGTTACTATTTTTTAGGCCCCCATAGGGCCATAGTCGGCTATAGGCAGTGAACAGTATGCCTCACCACCTGGGGAGGCTATGTGGGTAGAGTACTAGTGTTGGGCTATTATTTATCATTAAAGGAGATAAGTGCTAGCTAGTGGCTTCTAGAGTTTCCTAGACTTCTAGCATATCTTTTATTATCCTTGGTTGTTTTAGCGTGAATGCATATTGTAGTAGCTATGAATGGGCGGGGCCCGTGGTGTGAATTATTACCTAGGAGAGGTAAAGACTATAGTAAATGGAAATTTTTTGGAATTAATCTAAAAATAGGGTTTTATGACTTAGTTTTACACGACCACGAGACTGTATGAACTATTTCATAAAAATATAATTGGAACCTGATTTTCCCTATATTATATGTACCACAGAATGAATATTTGTCTCCTAGAACTATGTTTAGAGGTAGAACTTCCTATTAGGGGAAGGGCCTTGAGTGTGAATTCGAACCAGGTTCCCAGCAAGATAGGGTTCCCAACTTATTATTTGGAGGTAAGACCTACGGAACGACGTTCCCAATGTTGTATTTGGGGAGTGGACAAAGGGAGGGTGCTTAGTGCTTTATTTGGGGTGTGACCTCTTGGGCTATTGGTACGAGTGCGTTAGTTCAGTTCTTAACCCTTGTATTAATCCATTTATCGCTTATTCTAACTTGCCTATAGAGGGAGTCACATTGGGATTTCTTTTCCCTATTTGTGCATACTTGCAGGATGAAGCATCAGGTAGGTTATGATGTATCTTTTTTGTATGTATCCAGTAGTGTGATAGGGCACGAATTGGATTTTTTCAATTATTTGTTTTTCCTTTACGCTTATGCTTATGTTTTTCCTTAGTTACCCGTTCTTCTATCGGTTGAATTATGCTGGATATCAAGTATTTTTTTGTAAACTAGTGTTTTGAGCTAGGGGTACTAGTTGCATCTCGATGAGGGTAAGTTTTTGGACTTGTATTAGTTACTTTAATTTGGTTTTCCTTATAGCTATGTCTCTCTTTCATATTGTTGTACTAATTTCCTTTTGACCTATTTTACTTACTCGTTATATCTTACTTGTATTTGATTGAGCTTAGTCGACCTATGATGCCTAGTGGATACATTGTGTTGTTGGTGCTCATGCTACAGTTTTGTACCATTTGCATGGTGCAGAGTTGTTGCAGGAAGCGAGATCGTGATAAGTAGGGTGGTAGTGGAGTTCCAGGTCACCTTGAGCTCTTAGAGTTCTCTAGTTTTGATGAGATTATGTCTTATTTTATTTAGAGAAGACTAGTGTTTTGTATTTAACTCCAGTTGGAGCGGTTGTATAGATTACTCTTATTTACTCTAGCATAGTTTAGCTCTATTTTGTCATAGTCACCAGTTTTAGGGGGTGTCATATATATGCATTTCGTTGTATATGTCTTTAGTATGACTTTTTATTTATTATATCACTTGGATTCACTCTTTTATTATGTATTTGGAAATGATCACTTAGTTTCACTCTTTTCACAGATGGTGTGTATGTGCAACTTTTTGGTTGATAGAGACCCTCTAGTTGATGCACATGAGAGCCCACCGAGGTTAGGGAGGAGTTGAATACAGGTATGCAGTCCTGGATGCTACTCAGGCATCCTTTACCCAGACTATAGCTGCTATAGATCCACCATTAATTCAGCAGACTACTACCATACCTCAGACACAGTTTACACTGCCATCGTCGGCTTCAGTATGTTAGACGTTGTGACAGATGCTTATGATGGTTGGTGGGTGCAAAAAGAGGTTTCTCAGAGTTTGATTCAGGTGGCATCACAGGGTGCTCCGCCTTCTGAGGTTCCTATAACTACAGTCCTTCCATTATTTCAGCCAGTTGCACCACCAAAGCCTATCCTAGTGGCTATTCTAGCACTAGTACCTCCTTAGTAGACTAATGTCAGGGTTATTCTATCATATGAGTTAAGGAATATTATTGACCAATTTCTCCGTATAGCTCTAGCTAGATTCTCAGGGGCATAAGGAAAGGACCCCATAGAGTTGATTACTATCTGTGAGAAGAGATTGAGGTCACTGGAGCTGTTGGATGAGCAAGTGGTTGATTTTACCTCTTATATGCTCAAGGGAGCTTCCAGCCATAAGTATAGGGTTCTTAGAGATTGCAGGCTAGCTGGGTCTCTGCCAATGACTTGAATTTAGTTTTGCAAAGGCTTTCATGGTGAAGTATGTGCCTCATAGAACTTAGGAGAGGCTTAGACATAAGTTTTCCACCTTGTAGTTGGGCTTTCATTTGTTACACCTTATAAGGCTAGGATTGTTGATCTGTTGAGGCATGGAACTGAGTTGATACCTACTGAGAAGGAGTGGATTTGTTGCTTTACTCATGGAGTGCAAGTTGATTTATGTAGAGAGGTTGAGTGGATACCTATTTTGGGTAGATCATTTCTAGGTGTTACTGATCCTACTAGGAACATAGATGAGTTACCTCGGGAGTACCATAGGGGAAGCAAGAAGAGGAAGCATTCTCAGGGCTTTTATTTCGGTACCTAAGAAGTGAGTAGGGATTTCAGCAGAGATTATTCCATCCAATACTATCAGGATTCTATGTAGGCTCTAAAGGAAGGTCATAATAGTCAACACACTAAAGGCTTAGAGTCAAGGTCACTAGGCTGTGGAGGCCAAGTTAAGGGTCTAAAGGGTCATGCTAGAGATAGGGCTGGGTGTTTCCAGCGTGGAGATCATAAGAACCTTTCCATAGATTTCCCTAGGGGTGTCAAAGATGGTGTACCTAGATCTTGTTATTAGTGTAGGAATTTGGGTCATCATATTATAGATTGTCCCGACATTGGACTTCCTAAGCACCGTTACTAGCACAACCCCTTTAGGCAGTACCACATAGTAAGGGTGGCCAGATTATGTCACGGGGAGGCTTGGGAGGTGGTTAAAGGAGCAGAGTTGAAGATTGTTAGGGTAGGGTCCATTTATATCTATATGACATCCCAAATAAGGTCGAGGTTGAGACCTCAGATACTGTTGTAAAGTGTATGTTGTATTTTCTTAGCCAGTCACCCTTTACACTATGATCTTGGCTCTGCATTATCTTATTTCTCTGCTTTCTTATCTTTACGCCTAAGCCTACCTAGTGAGTCTTTATTTGTAACCTTGAGTTTCAATACACCCATGGGCGAGGCCCTAGTGGTGGATCAGGTATATAAGTATTATACAATGTCGGTGTGGGGTTATAACATGCTAGTCAGCTAGGTAGTATTAGAGATGATTTATTTTACATGATTCTATGAATGGATTGGTTTTCCCCTCCCATAAAGTTTTAGATCACTATGCGAAGATTGTGACCATATCCATGACAGGCGTAC
Source organism: Withania somnifera (assembly GCA_039654485.1). Classification (NCBI taxonomy): domain Eukaryota; kingdom Viridiplantae; phylum Streptophyta; class Magnoliopsida; order Solanales; family Solanaceae; genus Withania; species Withania somnifera. Next base: position 4,197 of record JBDJHY010965046.1, read on the forward strand.
CTCTAGTGGTGGGGGTCTCACTAGCCATTCCCCCATCCGTATCATTTTTGTTATTCAGGCCCGCAAATTAATAGCCATGGGGGCTTGGTTTATTTGGATCACACTAGGGATGTTAGTGAAAATTCTCCTTCTCTCACATCTATGTCTGTGGTTAGTGAATTTGAGTATGTGTTCCCTATTGATTTGCCTGGTCTTCTACCTAAGTAGGATATTGAATTTTCTATTGAGGTTTACTTAGAAAACAGGCCCATTTCTATGCCTCTATACTGTATGGCCCTATCAAAACTTTGTGAGCTTAGTGTTCAACAGCAAGACTTACTTAATAGGGGGTTCATCCTTTCTAGTGTATCTCCTTGGGGTATGCTAATTTTGTTTATGAAGAAGGTCGGGATTATGCGGATGTGCATTGCCTATTGGTAGTTGAACCAGGTGACAGTTAAGAATAAGTATCCATTACCACGTATTTGTGATGTGTTTGACTAACTATAGGGTGATTCAGTGTTCTCAAAGATTTATTTGAGGTCTGGTACCATCAGTTAAGGATTCTTCATGAGGAAATCCCAATGACCGCTTTCAGGACTCATTATAGGCTTTATGAGTTTCTATTTATGTTGTTTGGGCTTACTAATAACCTGAAAATATTTATGGATTTGATGCCTCGAGTCTTCAGGCCTTATATCGAAAAGTTTTTAGTCGCGTTCATAGATGATATACTGGCGTATTCACTGAGTTATGAGGAGCACGTAGGGTATTTGAGATTGATCCTTCAAACCTTGAGGACTAATCGAATCTTTGACAAGTTCTCAAAATGTGAGTTTGGGCTAGAGACCATGGCTTTCTTGGGGAACATGGTGCCAGGCACTAGTATTATTGTTGATCCGGCTAAGGTAGCCTCGATTTATGATTGGCCTTGACCTACTACTCATATAGAGATCTGTAGCTTTCTTGGGTTATCTAGGTGTTACCATTAATTTACTTAGGACGTCTCCTCTATAGCAGCTCCTCTAACTAGATTGACACAGCAGGATGTTACTTTCTAGTTATCCGCTTAGTGTGAGTCCAGTTTTTTTAAGCTTAAAGAGTTCCTCACTACGGTGCCAGTACTTATTTTTCAAGTTGAGGGTAAGCCCTACATAGTCTACTATGTGCTTCAGGTGCTACTTTGGGGTATAATCTGATGTAACAGGGTCAAGTGATTTCCTATGCTTCTAGATAGCTAAAGGATCACCACAAATTTCAGCTTATATTGAGCCAGAGGGAGCTCGACTTAAGACAAAGATGGTTGATTGAGCTTATAACAGACTATGACCTTAGTATTTTTTTACCATCAAGGCAAGGCTAATATGGTTGAAGATGCCTTTAGCTGGAAGATGGTGAGTATGGGTAGATTGTCCTTCCGACCAGTTTCTAGGAGACCTTTGGTTCATTCCATTTAGCACTTAGAGGGTTCTTATCTACATTAAGGCTAGGTCTACCTTATTTCATTAGATTAAGTCGCATCAGTATAAGGACTAACGATTGATTCAAATTAGAGAGAAGCTTCTAAAGGGTGACTTTAGTTGGGTTGATGTTATTTCTGATGGAGTGTAGTGGGCTCATAGATGCTTATGCATACCACGGGTTAGTGACTTGATTCAAACAATCCTAGGTAAGGCCTATTGTTCTAGATATTCCATCTATTGGGGTACCTCGAGGATGTATTATAAATTGAGGGAGCACTACTGGTAGAGGGGTATGAGGATAACTATTGTAAGGTTTGTTTCTTGACGCCTAAACTGTCAGCAAGGGAAGTTTGAGCACAGGAGAGTAGCAAGTGAGTTGTAGAGGCTCCCTATCCCTAAGTAGAGATAGGAATGAATCACTATGTATTTTTTCAGCCTTCTCTGCACCTTTAAAGATCATGATTACTCTAGCGTTGTCGTGTATCAGTTGACTAAGTCATCTCATTTCCTACTGATGCACTCATCTTGAGGTGCCAAGAAACAAGCCAAGTTATATATTCAAGAGATTTTCAGACTTCATGGTGTGCTAGTATCTATCATTTTTGATAGAGACACTCAGTTTACTTTAAGGTTTTGGGGGTCAGTGCACAAGGAGATGCATATGGATGTTTTTATTTTATCATTCCACCCTAAGACCAATAGGAACACAAAGACGATTATTCAAGTATTTCAGGATATATTGCGGGCTTGTGTCTTTGATTTTAGAGGTAGCTAGGATAGATAATAGGATTTGACAGATTTCTCGTATAATAATAGTTACTATTCCATCATTTAGATGGCACCTCAATGCCTTGTATGGTAGGCATTTCAAATCACTTGTGGGTTAATTTAGTGGTAAGAAAACCCCACCTTAGAATTTAGATTGGCTCTAGGATACTGTTGATAGGGTTAGGGTTATTCAGGATAGGATCTAGACTGCTTAGAGTAGGCAAAAATCCTATGTGGATATTAGGCTTGGGCCCGAGAGTTGGTGATATGGTTTTCCTGTAGGTGTCATACACGAAAAGCATTATGAGATTTGGTAGATAGCATAAGTTTAGACCTAAGTTCATTGGGCCTTTTGAGATTACATAGAGAGTTGCAGCTATAGCCTATAGACTTGCCTTGCTTCTTCGGTTGGTTGTTGGGCATCCTATATTCCATGTATCTATGCTTCTCTAGTATGTTTTGTACCCTTCTCATGCGCTTCATCGCAAGTCAGTATAGCTAGATTAGTAATTGAGTTATGTTGAGGAGCGAAAGGCTATATTTAAAGAGAAGTGAGGTGGCTTAGATACATAAATATTACATAAATATTCTAGTGGTGAAGGTTCATTTGGCACATTGACCAATCGAGGAGGCTACTTGGGAGACAGAGCATGATATGTGAGCCCAGTATCTGCATCTATTTTTGGCCTTCAGGTGCTACTCTTTCCTTGACTTTTGAGGATGAAAATCCTATTTATTGATGGATGTTGTAATGACCCGCATAGTCATTTACTTGCCTTTAAGTTTCTTTTTCATTTGGATCTATCTGTTATCTTTCCCATGTAATTTATAAATTTTGAGGACTGGTAACTCAGCTCCTTGGCAGCTTAGTTTCTTTTTTATCTCAATTTTTCTATTTTGAAGGCTTAACCTTTTAATAGTGGAACATAGAAGCGAATTCTTAGTAAACGTGCTCAAAATTGGATTCCAATAGCTCTGTTAAATACGAAACTTCAACTTTGGTCTATTTGACCTTTAATTCATTTCTTTGGGGTTTTTGTTTGGAGTTTGAGATGTTTTGTGAAAATTTAGTTCAGCCAGAGTTCATTTTGAATATTGATGATCAGAGTGTCGAATCAAAAGTTTGATGCTTACATCAACTTTGTAATGGTGATTTTAGGGTAGTTGGGTCTTTGGTGCACTTTCGGAGGTGTTTGGGCTCGTTTAGAGGGTTATTGTGAAAAGTGAGAAAGTTGAGCCTTTTTTGGTTTTGTTTGAGGGTCTTTTTTCTTAAACAACATCCACTGGTTGTTTCATATATTTCTTTGAGTATGAAATATTCTTTCAAGCAAATTACATATTTGTTTTATTACTGTTGGACGTTGTTTCAGTTCTGAACCCTCGTTGGGAAAATTTAGTTGATGCAGAGAAATCTACAGACAAGGTGTTTAGCGCGATCACGGTATCTTGCTTTCCTCCTTATTAGAACGATTATGATTAGGGGGCATTATCATGTTGGGTTAAGGATATCTTGAATTTTGTACAATCATACTGGGAGTGCCATGGTCACATTGGTTTAGGTTTGGGTCTTTAGGCGAGGTCGTGTTGTGTGACTCGATCATACTATATTTGTCAGTTCCTCAAATTTTAATCATATCCTTCATTTATCTCACAATTTCTTGACCCCAAATTCATAATATTCACTTCCAATATTTGACATTTAGTGAGAGGACTTCATGTGGCGATTTTCTATCCTTCTTCCTCATTTTAGGTAAGTTCTTTTCCCTTTTTCTCCCTCCATACTTTTGATTGAATATTTAATGGTGGATTTGTCCATGGGAGTGAGAATTGAGTGGAAATTTTGGTTTTCTTGCATAGTGTCGCTGTTTGGAGCTTAGTAATCACTGTGGACAATCTTTCTTCGATTTCTAAATGTGTAGCCCGCTTGATTCTCCATTCTTGGTTCTTGATATATTTTCTCAAGCGTAATCTATTGTTGAACAATTAAGGACCTTTCGTAGTTCCAACTGAGCTCATTTTTAGAAAAAGGTTCCTTGAGATGAGGCCTTCATTGTGGTATTTTTAGTTTATTTTTCTTGGCTACGGGACCCATGGGCCAGTGTTTAGGCCCAACTTCCAACCTGGTTTTCATTATTCAATATGGTTCTTAAGTTTCACCTCTTTACTGGTAGACCTTATTTTTTGTAGTTTTGAGCTTTTCTAGGCATTTTTAGGCCTTTCGAATTGTGTGCTTGACATGTGGGAGCTTTTCACCAGCGTCCAGGTACGCTAGGCTTACCTACTTTTTATGCTAGTCTTATTTTGAGTACTTGTTGGATTCCATCTAGTTTCTATGCTGGGTTAGTAGTTTGTATGCCTTTCTTTCTCTTTTGTGCTTGTTAACCTTTCCGTGGCCCACGCAGCACTGTAGTTGGTTACTGAGGCGGTAGTCTGTCTGTGGTATAATTGTTCGGCTATTATTTACTATTTGAGTGAGGTTTTCTTAGCTGGAGGCTTCTGTCCTTTCCTAGACTTTAAGTGTGCCTTTTATTTGCATTGGTTGCTTTGGTGTGGATGCATATCACAGTAGCTGTGAATCGATGGGGCTCGTGGTGTGAATTATTACTTGGGAGGGGTAAAGGCTATTATAAATGGAATTTCTCCAGACTTAATTTAAGAAAGGGGTTTTCTGACTTGTTTTCCCGGCCCACGAGATCATATTGATTATTTTCAAAAAGATATAAACGAAAATTGGTTTTCCTTATATTATATGTACCACAGGGTGATTATTTTGGCAGAGCTGGATCTTCCATGGCTATGTCTAGGGGTATAACCTCCCATTAGTGGTAGGGCCTTTAATTTGGATCCAGAGTGGGGTTCCCAGCAGGACAGGTTATTATGTAATGACCCTTTTGGTTATTTCAACATTTTTCAGATTCTAGTGCATCTTAGAGCTTTCCTATAGCATCCCAAGGTCATTTGTGACTTATCGAGACCAGTGGTTTGGTTCCTGAGTCTTTCATTTGATTATTATGTTCATTTACCTATTTTAAAACCTAACATTTTGATATCATCAACTTTGATCAACATTCCTCGAAAATGATCTCAGAATTGAATTCTGAAAGTTCTGTTATCTTCGAAATGTAGATTTTTGTCTAAGAAACTCTTGGTTCTTGTTCAGAAGCCTTCATTGTGAGTTTATCTCATTTTGTGTGTTTTTTGAGCAGTCTAGTTCCTAAATGGAGCTTGGTTATTCATCTTGTGATCGGTGGATTGGACATCTGTTTATGCTATAAGCTCTAGAATGTCAAGTTTGGGTTGGTGAAGGGTTATTCCCAAACTCACGTTAACCGAGCTCAATTCTAGTACTCGGTTGGAATTTATGAAATTCAGGTCGAGGGTTGACTTTGGTAAACATTTAGTTGAGAAAATCTCGAATTACATCCAGTCTACACTATTGAATCTGGAATATTATTTCCATGTAATTTACATATATTTCTTGTGTCCATTTGGTTCTGATCGTATTTTGAACCTTCGTGCGTCAATTGAGAGATAGGTGATTTTCGGCTATTTGGTGCAACAATGATACTTCTCCACAAACAAAGTGGATTTCCACAAATTTGGAGGGTATGACCTGCTTGTTCTCTGCCAAATCGGAGGATGGTCGTGAATATGGAGGGTCTTCCTCTATTCCTTTATGTGAATGTGGTCCCCTAGCTACAAATACAGAGTGGTTTCTCCCCTAAGTACCACGAACTTAGCAGTAAGTCACAAATGCACTAAAGGACCTCTGGCAGTATAAATTATTCCAAACCTAATTTTCTTCCATTTTTATTCATCATTTTTACACCCAAACACCATTTTTGAGCTTCAAAAATCCTAGGGCATCTGTATGAGCGATTGGGTGATGCTAGAAACTTAATTTCTTCGATTCCCCACCAATTATTGGTGAGTTTCCATTTTAATTTCTTCAAATTTCACCTAAATTTGCAAAGTTTGTCCTTTATTTTATCATTTCAAGCTTATTTCTTGCTCATCTTAGCTTCAAATTTTTTGTATAAGTTTCCTACAATGTGGGAAACATTTTTATGCTAGGTTTTCGGAGTTATGGGTTCGCGAGCCCCTACACTTGTTATGAAGGATATTTTGACCCCGACTATTTTCATAGCTTTATGTATATCATTAGTCTCGTATTAATGTGTAGATTATTATTTTTCTAGTTTTTTGATTGGTCAAGGTCGTTTGTATATTTCAGACTCTTAGAGTAGTCCAGGATCTTCTACATTGTATTTACCAGCTTGTCTTCGGAGGCTACGTAGGATACGTCTTATGAACTTAGACTTTTCTTTGATGAGAAATAATGTTACTATTGAGCATCCTTGGGTTGGGAATTTTAGGTTGGTACCCTTGGCTCTGTCCGCTCTAATTCTTGATTATGTATTAGTTTGGTACTTTGATCATAGATTACCCTGTGGTCTACACTGACTCTGGAATATAGATGGTGGGGTTATTGGGAATTTCTATGAGTTTCCAATATTAATTGGGTTGGTTATGCTTGTTGTAGTGATTCTAAGCTTGTGCAGAGGTGACAGGAAGAGATCCTTGATTGTGGTTCTTATCATATAATTCATGCATGTCATCATCGTGTTATAGAGATTTTTATGCATTTGTTAACACTATTTATGGCCAAGAGCTTGATATTGATGATTTTTGAACCTTACATGGCCTTATTGAGATCATTTTTGTATACTGATAACTTACATTACCTTGAGATTTTGATAATTAAAATTAAGCACAGATATTTTAATATTATCATAAAGCTTTTAATATTACTGGCTAATCCTAAAATGAAATTAGTTTTAAGTGGACTCTTTACTATACTAAACTATTTTATGTTTTCCTTAAATATTGAAAGACTCCTGTTTTCTACAGCTTTAGTACAAGCCTTAAAACCTGGCGCTAGGTACATGACCTTGTTAGCACTTATAGTTTTGGCCTAAAGTAAGACGCTGAGTATCAGCAATTACCTGATATAGTCCCAGAATCAGTTAGGCATTGATAATGAGTTCTCTACTGATTTTAGACTAGTTATTTCTGGACATCTAAGACCTGAGTCAGTATCGATATGTGCTCTAGTTATGTTATTCAGTCATTAACATCTATTATGATAGTTTTTAGTATGGGTTTGACCCACTATGGACCCAATTCGTACGTACTAAGTACGTAACGATCTGCGTAGGGGTATACGGTGGAGTAGTAGGTATGAGGGAATATTCCTTTTACGAGTTCCATCCTACCGTACCTCTATCTTTTTTGGGGGAAGGAGCGTACACCTTGTATTAACATACATGTCTGTGTTACTTTTTGTATTTGACTTCATGTTTGATCGTTCTAGTTTAATGGGATGTCAGCAAGTGAATGTGACTACTTGATTCTGTCATTTTATTATTTTTTCCTTTCGTTTATGACTATTACTTGTACTACTTAGAATTTCCTTGGAAGTAGACTTTGTTTATGAGTGGGTTATATTTTATGATGCCTTCTTTCTTCGTCCTTTATTAAGGTTATCGGTATACCATCCTTACTCATTCTCTTTGTTTGATTATCTATTAGAAGGGCTCAGGTACATATTCACCTCTTTAGATGAGTTCTTCTATTATTGTTGTTAGCTAGCTCTATTAATTTCTCCTTGTTTACTTCACTTATTTGTATCTAGCATTACTTTGCTATGTTTGTACTCTTGATTTTTGTGACTCCTTTCTTCATTATCTATTATTTACTACTTTTTTTCCTTATATGAACCCTTTCACCCTAGACTACTGGGTACCCATTGATTTTGGTACTCATACTACACTTCTACATATTTTTTTTGTGCATACCCGAGTATGAGTGTTCGTCGCTAAGTCTTGATAGTACTTATTATCTTGGTCCATGTAGAAGATGGCTTCTGGTGTCCAGAGCTCCCATTTACTTCTCTCTATCTTTTCATTTCTGTCAATTGTATTTTCTAGATAGCTATTACGTTTTCACTCCAAACTTGTATTTATTTTCTTAGAGGCTCATTTAATTATTTACCAAGTTTTGGGTATTTCTTTTATTATTCTAGATTTCTGTATTTTCTATCCTTATTTATGAGATTATCTATTTATTAATTTATTACTTTTTCTTTCAGCACTTGTCAGGAGTTTCTCCTATGGTGAGATGCAGGTGACCTCATGATCTAAGAAATCGGGTTATGAAAAATTAGTATCAAATCTCTAGGTTCATTGGTATCCTAAGTATATGAGCCTTGTCTAGTAGATCTTGTGGATCATGTATGATGATGTCCATATCCTATCTCCAGGAGGCTACCATGCTTCTTCAGGAAGATAGTTTTTAATCCTTCTTTCTCTATCAAGCATAACATCCGGGTTGGTATCTTGAAATCTTTATTTTCTTATTCACTCTTGTATAGGTAACACACCCATGATCTTTAGTGGCATTAGGAGATGGGATACCTATCGTACTATCAGTTATAGGTTCACTTGTGAGTCATTCTTGGGCTCGATACCTAGGTTAAGGTCATGCTTATGTTTGGAAATCCTTCAAATATGCTGCACCAATCAAAGATATTATATCCCAAGCGTGTTCCAATTTAGCAGTCCCCGATGTCCAGACATCTACATATGTTATGCCTTAGTCATCACCTCCAAGTTCTATCCATATACTCGTCTGTCAATTACTACCTATCTGAGTTTTAAGATCAATAGGGGGATGTGCCACATACAGGGGTTTCTTCTGATGTTGGGAGCACTTCTCAGGCTAGATGTGAGTTTTCAGTTCTATAGTAGGGTTCCTTATCCCTTCCTGAGTATGAGGCAGGATTACATGAGTTGGTTGGGTGCAAAACTATGGTTTTCACTTATGAGCGCGAGACGACCCTGTGATTTATGTATAGATTGATTTTTCCCCTTCTTTTATCACTTGCACCTTTAGTAGTTACTGGTCGTCGTTTCATTAAGGTAGTTAGCCTTATGATTGAGAGCCTATGTCAGGGGGCATATGGGGATGGTGAGCAGGGGGAATTATATTACTGGTTTTGTTAATAGTGTACGAGATCTAGGGATAAGCCCTTTGAGCTAGTTCAGGTTGTTCCATTAGCCACCGATGGGGTTTAGCATGGTTTTGGTGTGCTGAGTATGGGTGTATCCAGTTCAACTCATTTGTTAAGCCATATGGGGTTATTGGGTTTGTGGGGCTATAGGTCACATTGCTATGGATTGTGCTCATCGATTGTTATTCGGACCACCAATTCCTATAGTTCAGGGTATTGGCCAGACTGTGAAGGGTACTTTTTTTGAGTTTCTGGTCGTGGTGGTAATGCTTGTTCTTTTGGTCCCTTCCATCTGTTTAGAATGGTGGGCCATGCTACACTTGTGATGCCACAGGCTACATGACAAGATATTTCCCGTAAATGAGTTGTTCCACCTATAGGTCATCCATCATTTTATCCAGGTTAAAGTTCTAGTGATGCCTCGGCTGCTCCAACCTCAGGTTTGATGTTTTATCCTAAGATTATCTAGCCTTTTTATTTTGTTTTTGTATATGGTGCACATCTTTATCTGTTTACTTATCCCTCTATTTGCTGAGATTGGACTTTATGTTCCCTTATTTTGCTCTTATGCTTATGTTCTCCTCCATTTTAGCCCATTGTTTGTCTTATCAGTCGATGAGATTCTCTTTTGAGCTCTTATTGAGGTTGCTATTTGTTTCTACCCTTGTACCTGATTTCTTTAGTAGTTGATCATGTTGTTAGATCATGTTAGGTAGCTGTTAAGGATGCTTGATTATTAGGATGTATTATTCTTGATAGATGAGTTGGCCATAGATATTGTGCACATAGTTGATCTACCCTTTCTTTTTTGCATTCCTAGACTATTGAGTAGTTCCTTGAGTCTTGCCTAGTATGTTTCCAGCTACATGATGGGATTCTTCATCCATGCACCATTTTGGGATTTTCCTAGTCTTTTGGGCCAGGATATTAGTTTTATGAGATTTTTGGGCTCGATTAGTTATTTTCTCGTGAAATTAGCTTTAATGCTTTGCCTTTTGGTTTTTTTTTTTTTTTTTGTGTGTTTCCCTTGGGGTTTGGTGGTGTTGCCCTGACCTTCTTCC
>JBDJHY010965370.1:0-13712 GCA_039654485.1 Withania somnifera
GCCAGGGATCCGAACTATCGGTCCCAGCAAGTCATAAATGACTTGGGGCAACTACCGAAACACTCTAGGATGCAAGATACTGCGTATTTATCATAAATGACCTGAAGGGTCATTATAATTCCTTTAATAACTAAATATAATCCATACACACCGTCCCACAATTAATCTCCCTGTTACATAAAACGTACTAAATACTACAATGATTGGTGAAAATATCATAATCTACCCACACATATAATGCCTCCATATCTTTATCACAAAGAATGCTATCATTAACTTTAAATCATCGGTGGGGTATAGTACTCATAATTCTTTGGATGCCTTAAATATCAAGCTACAATACAACCCTTTTACATCAACACTCAACCTAGAATAACATACGAATCACTATAATACATAAAAAAACTTTCACCCTCGACTGGAAAATTCAACATGGGGTTGAAGTGAACAATGCCTTCAATTTTAAAAATCTTGCCTCACATACTCAGACAACTAAAATGGGACATCCTGCCTAGTCAATCTCTTCAATGGCGCTAAAATAGAATAGAAAACCTTAAGATACAATCTATAGTAACCAGCTAACCCAACAAAACTTGTAGCCTCAAGTGGAAGTCGGGTTAGGCCTATCACACACTACCTCAATCTTTGCTGGGTCTACCATAATCCATCCCCATTTACTATATGTTCTCGGAGTGTTACCAATTTAAGTTAAAACTCACACTATCAAATATTTTCATATAGATATTGATATCTCAAAGTTTAGATCACAATCCTCACTACTCTTTATGTATTCCAAGATGTTGTCAAGAATAGTATCATAAGTAAATTCAAATATGGCTGGAATACCCTAGTCATTAAAACGATGAAAGCTTTTGGGGCGCTGGTCAATATAAAAGCCATAATATAAGCTCATATAGATCGTATCGTGTCCTGAAGGTTGTCTTAGGGATGCTTTTTACCCAATCCTCAATTGGTGGTATCCTAATATAAAATACATCTTTTAAAACATAAATGCACCGTGTGTCTAGTCAAATAAGTCATTAAATATGAGGTATTACATACTTATTCTTAATGGTCACCGTATTTAGCTATTGGTAAAGAATAAATATCTGTATCAAACCATCCTTCTTAAAAAACAACATAGGAGCACCAAAAAAAAATGACACACTCATCCTGATAAAACCCTTACCTAAGAGATCTTAACTAATTTTTAAGCTCCCTTAACTCTATTGGATTCATATGCTATAGAGAAATACAAATAGGGATGGTGCTTGGTTCTAACTTAATAGAAAATCTATATATCATTTTGGTGGAAGGGTAGACCGGTGAATCCAGATGTAACTCTTTTACCATAAAAATTGAATCAAGGAAGTATGGTTAGCTCTAACATCATGGACATAAGACAGAGAGGATAACTAACCTCCTATCCATGAGACATGAATGATCCCAGGCAATATTCGACTAACAAAACCCTACAACATAATTGGGAATATGTCCAGCATGGCTAAAGTAATTTTCTTATCATCGAAATACTAAATTGTATGATGAGGGATAACTATTACATGACAATAATCATATCAAAATCAGTCATATCTAGTACAATCAATTTATCCATAGTATCATATCCACTAATAGAAACGAAGCAAGATCTAACAACATAATCAACTACTAAAGAATCACCTACTGAGGTAGCAATAGATAAAGGCACAGGAAATAGCTCACTAGCAATCACAATTAAGGAAACAATAAGTAGACATACAAGAGCACATAAAACCTTCATAATTAAAAGCTAAAGAAGGCTTACTACAGAGTGAAACCTTAACTGTGATTACCGCATCTAAGGTCTCTACGCTAACCAAAATAGAATTGTATAAAACTAATAGAGACCACCACCTAAACAACCACCATATCCATTCTCTGACCTACCACACTAGGTACCACCTCAGGAACCTCCACTACCCTAGGTACAACCTCTAACCGGTGGCATCACTAACCAAAAAAGAAGGGCTGGCTGAGGTGATAACTAAACCATCTTGCACTAGGGAAAATATACTCATAAATTGGCCCTAGAAGCCTACCTTAGAGACATGAATTGGATAAACTCATATGACAGCCATAGCCATATGCTCCAGAAAAAAGTAGCCCTCAAAGTCTAATTAGCACTCTTCCTACTGGAACCATTTTGATTATCTATTGATGCCTAAAGAGATCCCTACATTTTTCTACTAGGGGCCTCAAAATACCTCTACCATGAGAGGGAGAACCACTAAATACCTCTACCATGAGAGGGAGAACTACTAAATACCTCTACCATGAGAGAGAGCACCACTAAAGCTACCCTACTGACATGGCATCTTATAACTAACCATGTGGGCCTAGAGAATAGGCTCTCCAAAGAACAAGCATTCTTATCTACCACCTAAAAGAAGCATCATTCAACTAAAGTATTTGTGGTCTCATGGTTATTAGGCCTCAAAATCGAAGAAAAATAGTATACCCTCTTCTTCTTTGTAGGTACACATAGGCCCCCCTATACATCTCATGATAAAATAGTCTAAACTCAAATTCCTTATGAAAGACCTAAAATTCTTTAAATTGAGTCATGCGGCATCCCACAGTCCATATATTATTTCCATGAGATGTGCTGGGGTATTTTAGGAATTTAGATATTGACTCCATGGGTCCTAGGACTCTACAAGCCAGATACGTCCCCAGAAGGGTACGTACGAGTTGTGGAATGGCTCATGGAAGGGAACACCTTATTTAATTTCCAATCTCCTGATATACAAAGTCATCGTACAAATCGTACCAAGGTTGTATGACCAGTTGCGGCGACGACCCTTAGAAGACCCCTTTCATATATTGGGTCCTATGGCCCATAATACTCATATGCCCTTTATTTTACTTTGCAGGCATGGCCATCAAATTTTCCCAAATTCTTAATGGAGGATGATTTAGCTACTTGCGACTTCCTCAGAGACCAATAATAAGTCATTATTTATTTTCATTGATATACCCATATTTAGTATATTTTCTCACTTTTATGATTAAATTATTAAGAACAATTAGACATGTCTCTCAAGCCAAGGATAGGGTTCTCTCCAAAAGTTAAAACCCTTAAATTCTTGATCAAATCATTTCTAAACAATTCATCTAATCAGGCATATGGGTGTGGAATTAGGATACCTTTCATCCTTATGCCTAAAGTTTCTCAGTTTTCAGATAAAAAATTTAAATCTCATGACTATGGTTCTTACCATTTGCATCCACAATCATTAATTCAGTCTTTATGATGATCCCATGTATAAACTAAGAAAATAAGAACATTTGGATGCATACATATATTTTTAAATATTTATTCATCTTTTCCATGGTTTTATCATCATACCCGGACTATACCAAAATGTAGCATGAATTTTATCTCCTTGGCTCTGTATTTCACCGTTTACATGATTCTCAAACTTATACATGCACAATTTATGACCTATTTAGTATATACATTATATTAATAAATATATGCATGATATTATAGTTTTCAAGATATTTATAGAATCCTTGAGTACATTTTGATAAATAAATAACACACAAAGATAGATTATTAGCTTTTAGGATAAATTTAGAATAACAATAGTGTTTCAAGATCATATTCATCACAGACTTAGACTTTTATCCCATGACTAGCCCAGATTAAGAACATGAATAGTTAATGTTTTCTAATATATGCACAGTTTAGTATTGCTTGAGCATTAGTGTTTTAGTTTGGGGAATAGTATATGGTATCAAGTTGGATTATGTCATTAACCCTCGATAAAGGGTCAAACTCACATCCGAAAACTATGGTGCCACTATAGATCTTTTCTCCTGATTAGGCTCATTATATTTTATCCACTTATTTCATAATTCTATACCTTCAGCCGAGTGTATGAGGCCCTCTTAGTAAGAATATTAGCTTGATTACATGTTGCTCACATGAAGGAGTTGGTTACAAGAATATCCTACCCATATTCCATCATGTTTAGTTCTTAATTTTATTGTATATGAGATATTTGTAGATTATAGTTTTAGAAAATATATGATGATTTGTAAAGTTTACTTACATACTTGATTTTATTGTTCCATTCTATGAGTTTCTTATAATTCTCACAATTCGATATTTATCAGTCATTTAGTCTACTTATTTTTATCTTTTGACATGATAATATATATGTTCATACAATGAATTTTGCATGAATAGGCATACATACTAAATACATCATACAATACAAATACATATTATTTTACGTACATTATTTCATGATATAAATTCAGACTATCCTTCATGTGTTCAGGGTTTTCTTGGATATCCATTCGAATATCATTAGTAGTGAGTCATCATTTCTCTGGGGAAATTGATGATGAGTAAGATATCAAATTTTTCCTTTACTTCTTAATTTTTTAGCATTAGAGCATTTAAAGTGAGCTAGAGTCTGTCCTAGCCACTAATCTATTTTATATCAGCAGAGGCTTAGACGGGATTGTAGTAATTAGCTTTTGGACTAGTTTTTTTATTAATTTAAATTCATTTAGTATTTTTATAGTCATTTAGCTCATTATAATTGTTATTATTACTTCTTCCATGTTTCAGCGTTATTTAGTATTGTACCAGATACAGTGTTAACGTAGGGTCTCTAATGGCATCTTGAGTATCGTGTCTCATCTAGAGTAGACTCAAGGAATGACAAACTTTATATTAGAGCACAATGTTTAAAAGTCCTAGTATGTATAAAAGACACATTTATTGAGTCACTTTTAGTGGTTTGATGCATTCCACACTTATAAGAGAGGATCTACGAAGCATTGAAGAATAAATTTCCCTTATTTTATATTCTTAGTCATGATATAGAGTTAATCTCTATTTTACTCTAAATTATGTTATTTTTGCTTACAGAATATGCAAGAAAACATAAAAGGTGTGCATAAATGGTCTTGATATAGGGCCAATAAATAGGATCAATCCCTCAGACTCGAGTTACTCCAGCCACTCCAACGACACTAGCTGATTAGCCTTAGCCTTAGAACAGTAATGCCACCAATGCTGAATTTTAGGATTACATTCACGTGCTTACTCAGGTTTTGATTACATCAGTTGAGGAACAAGGAATGGTCCCTATAGTTCCTATGATTTCTTGGATTAATGCCCGAGTTCATTATTTCCTTCAAATGAATGTACATGAGTTTCATGGGTCAAAATTGAGTTAATACCTAGATAAATTTATTAAAAAGATCAAGAGAATTTGTGAACTTATGAAAGTGAATGAAAGGGACAGAGCTGGACTAACATCTTACCATCTGAAGGATGTTTCCATTATTTGGTTCAACTAGTAAAAAAGAAATAAAGGGGGTGGTGAAGCACTACTAAATTTGCGGTATTCGAGGAGGCTTTATTTGGGTGTTTCATTCCCTAAGAGAAGAGAGAGGGTACGGTTTATGAGTTTTTAAATTTGAAGTAGAGCTCCATAAGGGTAGAAAAATTATGGGCTTGGGTATATTCAGTTATCATGGCATGCTCCAAACATGGTTTCTTACACGAGAGGTAAAATGAGTTTGTTCAAGAATAGGCTCACCCCTCATTTAATGAAAGAAGGTAGGGTAACTATGTTTACTCGTGGCACGGGCATAGGTGGGCTCATAGTGAACTTACAACATACTTAGGAAGAAGAGGCATAGTCACCCCCCTAGTAGGTCACTGTGTCATTACAAAAAAGGTTTAAAGAAACTTTTTAGTACTAGACCCCAAGTCCATTTAATAGAGCTTGATATGAAATATTTCAATGGAATCCTAAGCATGGATTGGTTGCACTCAAGATATGCATTACTTGATTGCAGGACCTGATTTGTAAAGTTTAGTTTCTTAATAAACCACTCCTATAATTGAAGGGTGGTCATTCTAAGGATAAGGGTAGTTTCATCTCTTACGGTAAGGAAAGATACCTCATTTATAAGGGATGCATTTATCATCTAGTTTAGGTTAAGGATAAAAAATCTAAGACCCCAACTTTATAGTTAGTCCCAATTGTGCATGAATTTCAAGTAGCTTTTCTTGAGGATATACTTGAAGTCCCTGCAGACAAGGAGATAGACTTAAAAATAATTTTTTTTCCAGACACTCAACCCATATCTATTCCACCTTATACAATGGATCCACTAGAGCTCAAAAAGTTGAAAGATTAGTTGAAAGACCTTTTAGAATCAGGGCTTCATAAGACCCAGTGTATCCCTATGGGGTGCACAAATTCTTCTTATTTGTAAGAAAGATGGGTCACATAGAATATGTAAAGATTTCCACCAGTTGAAAAGGTGCACCATAAAAAAATATCCTATCCCAATATTTAATGACTTATTAGGTTAAATTTAGGGTGCTATCTTCTTCTCCAAAATAGACTTCAAATCTATCTATCATCAACTCAAGTTAGAAGTGACATTTGAAAGATAACTTTTAGAACATTGTATGGTCACTTTAGAAAAACAAATGCTCTTGTAGCTTTTATAGATCTCATGAATAGGGTGTTCAAGAAATACCTGTACATGCTCATGATTCCATTTATTTATAAAATTATGGTTTACTTCAGAAGTGAGGCAGAGCATGCAGACCATTTAAGGATTGTGTTGCAAACTCTACAAGACTGTTAGTTATTCGTAAGTTTTTTAAGTGTGAAATTTATTGAAATTAGTTTATTTTCCTTTTCATGTGGTCTCTAGTGAAGTTATTTAAGTTGATTCACAAAAGATAGTTGCAATATGGAAGACTATACCTACTACTCCTAATGACATCCAAAGTTTCTTGGGTTCAGGCGGTTACTACAAGAGTTTCATTGAGTTTTTTGATCCTTTCTTCAAGTTGACTAGATTGACTCAAAAAAGTCAAATTTAAGTTGTTAGATAGTTCTGAGAAAAGTTTTATAAAGTTGAACACTAGGTTGACTTCTTTTACAATATTGACCTTACTAGAAGGCATAAAGGCATTTGTTGTTTATTGTGATGCTTCAAGAATGGAACTTGGTTGTATGTACTTAAAGAATGGGAAGGTGATATATTGTGACTCTAAATAATTTAAGAATCGTGAGAAGAATTATCGTACTCATGATATGGAGCTAGAGGTAGTTGTTTTTGACTTAAAGATATCAAGACACTATCTTTATGGTAATCATGTGGATGTTTATACACACAATAAGAGTATGCAGTATATATTCACCCAAAAATATTTGAATCTACTTCAAAGGAGTTTGCTAGTGCTTTTTAAGGAATAAGATATAAGTTTTTTACCATATATTTACACAAATATTATTACTAATTCTTTTATTAGATTGTCTATCTGTAGTATTGAACATATTACATATGAGAGGAAGGAATTTGTTAAGATGTGCACCGCCTTATATATCAGGATATTTGTCATGTTGATATAGATAGTAGTGGTTTGTTGATCTAGAATGCTTCAAATTCCTTCTTATTTGTTGAGGTGAAGGAAAAATAGAGTAGTGATCCACTGTTAATGAAGATCGAGGATGTTGCTTTTAAGAAACATGTTGAGGTTTTTTACCAAAGGGTGATGATTTTCTTCGAGGGAAGATTGTGCATTTCAAATATTGATTGGTTAAGACAGACAATCTTACCAAAAGCCTATGGCTCCAAATATTTGATTCATCTATGTTCCACCATGATCTATAGAGACTTAGGATTAGTATATTGAAGGAATGGTATAAAGAGGAACATAACCTATTTTATAGGTAAGTGTACTAACTCTCAGCAGGTTAAGGTTGTGTATCAGAAATTATAAGGTATGTCCAAAGAGTTTGAGATTCTCACATGGAAATGGGAAGTAGTCAACATAGACTTCATAATACGCTTACCCATACTCATAGATAAAATAACTATTTGGGTGATTGTGGATAAAATGACTAAACCAACCTACTTCTTGTTAGTTAAGACTTCCTATACAACTAACGACCATGCTAGATTATACCTCTAAGAGATTGTTAGGCCTATGGGACTCTTTTTTCCATTAAATTAGATTAAACTTCTTAGTTCACCTCTTAGTTTTAGATATCTTTTCATAAAATTTTGGGGACTAAAGTTAAAATTTGTACATCCTTTCACCCCCAGATAGATGGCCAAGTAGAATATACTATTCAGACTCTATGGGACATGCTTAGAGACTTTGTACATTTGACTTTAAAAGATAATTGGGAATATCATTTGCCTTTTATAGTGTTACGTATAATAACAGTTATCATGATAGTATCTAGATGACTGTATATGAGGCTCTATATGAGAGGATGTGTAGTCCCCTATCCTTTGATTTAAGGTTTGTGAGAAAGCTTTGATAGGGTCAAACTTAGT
Source organism: Withania somnifera (assembly GCA_039654485.1). Lineage (NCBI taxonomy): Eukaryota > Viridiplantae > Streptophyta > Magnoliopsida > Solanales > Solanaceae > Withania > Withania somnifera. The sequence continues at coordinate 8,377 of JBDJHY010965370.1, forward strand.
TCATTAGGATATGTAAAATGTTTTTCTCATTTAATAATGGTTAAAAACATCTCAGAGTATGCATAAATCCTATGCAATGTGTGAAAAAGAGACCTATAATTTAAAGATAACAGTTGGGTCCTTTTGAAAAAATTTCCCATGAAAACTTTTGTGATATTGGGGAAGAAGGAGAAGTTTAGTCTCTTCAATATAGGTCCCTATCAAGTTCTTAAGAAAGTAGGAAAAGTGGCATATGAGTTACATTTGCGTCTAATATTGGCATTAGTTCATCAAATTTTCCTTTTTTCCTTGTTAAAGATATATCTCAAAGATCAATTTCTTGTTGTTCCCCTAGATAGTGGGTGTGTGAAAGAAATCCTTTCTTATGAGGAAGTACCTGTTCAGATTCTAAAGAGATAATTTTGCAGACTCAGAAATAATAAGGGTTCCTCTATTAAAATCCTTTAGAGGAGATAGTACGAAGGGGGAGCCATTTGGGAATATGTAGCAAATATAGTGGAGTAAATGTAAAGTTGTTGTCATGTGACAAGGAGGTCACAGGTTCGAGCCTTGAAAACAGCCTCTGGCAGAAACATAAGTTAAGGTTGCATACATTAGACCCTTATGGTCAGGCTTTTCCCAGGATTCTGCGGGTAGAGGGATCTTAGTGGACCGGGCTGCCCTTTTTTATAATATCCCCATTAGTTTCCTCATAGTTCCATCTCAGCATGAGGCAACTATTCTCTATTCTATAGTTACTTCTCTCTAATTATATGTACTCTTATCAGTATTATATATCTTTCTTTGTGTACGACTGTATCTTGTATATTCAGCTGCATTTTTGTTTAGTCTAGTACTATATCATATCAATAATTAGCTCAACATTTATTTTAAGAGATATCAGTGCTTGATTCATGTTTAGTTCATTATTAAATTTAATTTATGTTAGCACTTAGTCTTGTAAATTCATGCTCAGTTTTAGCCTTCATTAGAGGAAAAATAATCCGTATAGGGATATATAGTAAGATCATGTACATGTATCATGCTTGAAAACTAGAAACTCAAAACATTGAGAAAATACCTTAAAAAATTATACTAGGACCCTCACAATGCACCCCGTTGTATGTGTGGCTTTAGAACGAGCCATGTTGGGGGCCTATGGGAGTTCATGTAATAGTTCAAGAGTTCCTACACCTTTAAGAGGAATGGTATAGCCCGTGGAAGGGGTGTATGAGATGTGGCCTGCCTTTTGGAAGGGAACCCCAAATTTAATTTCCTATCTCTAGTCGTATGAAGCCATCATATGGCCCATACCAAGGCATTATCTCCCATACAACCTGTTGTGTCCTTGACAATAGAAATACCCCTTCGTATACAATCCTACCGAATATACGATCCTACCATACCTCATGCAGTTGATCATAGGGCTAGCAATATAGTTTTCCTATATTTATAATGAAGGGTATTTTAGTCATTTCCTACTCCCTCAAGATATATACTATGTCATTTTGGCTTTTCAACGGATATATATATATATATATATGTGTGTGTGTGTGTGTGTGTGTATACCCATACTTAGCATAATTCACATTTTTACGCACAAGCTCTAAAGAAATATGAAACTAGTCTCTTAGGCCATGGCTAGGGTTTTCTCCAAAAGTTAGAATCCCTCAAATTCTTCATAGAATCCTTGCTAAAAAATTCTTCTAATAACCTATATGAGCATTCAACGAGGATCCCTTTCATCCCATGCCCAAAGTTTCTTTGTTTACAATTTAAATTTTAAATTCAATTTCATGACTTGATTTCTCAAGTCCTAGTGGCTCCTACTATCCCAACAGTAGGAGAACCAACCCTGTAACTCAAAGTCGTAAGTGATGGGCTACTTCAAAAAAAGGTACGCACAATCACAATAAGCAAAAGAAAAAAAAAAGAGAAACAAAAAGGGAAACAACACGGCACTAATAGAGCCAACCAACCTCCCAAGACCTGGTATCAATATATACTAAGCCAAGTACAGAGTACAAAGTATATGTTAATAAGTACAAGGTCCAACTTAGAATTAAAAAAAAAAGACAAAATACATATGCAGATGAGATGTAGGAAATAGTTGAATGTCCGAAGCTCACCCTGAATCTACAAAAGTATCATTAAGGAAGCATGAATAGCGAAGTTAGCGGCAAGTACTAGTACCTGGATCTTCACAAGGAGGACATAAGTGCAGTATGAGTACTAGTCGTTGAGGCAACAACTACCTAGTAGGCTTTGAGGTCCACTAAGAACATAACAAGTATAATAAGAGTAAATAACAAGAATAGAAGGAAGGAAGATAAAAAATGAAAATAAGGCAGCATAGGATGCTACCAACATAGAAAAGAAGCAATAAAGCTAATAGTGTACAATAATGTTAGTTGAATCACAGAGTAGGAACTCAGGTAAGGAGAGAAGACATATCCGAGGTCCTTGTAACAGTACCACAATAATAATATAGAAATCAGGAACCCAGATAGCAAAGGTAACTACCGTGGATGAGGCGTTGTACTGGTAACCTCAAGATACAGAAGGGAAGGATACTACAAATAGAAATACACACAAGTAAGCCCACAAGATAAGGATGACCAGTAAGTAAATATACAACTAACACTAGATGTATATAAGACATGAAAAACATATAAACCCCTTTCAAGCTTCCATAAAAATAGAAAAGTACACACAAATCATGCTCACCCATTTGATGTCCCATTAACCGGAGAGTTCCTATATAATACAAGTGCGATAAAGTAAGCACAGACATAATGATGCACAGTTCCTATGTATGCTTCTCTTATGGTACCCAAAAGCCTAGTAGGCAGGAGCCATGGATGGGCTTCTACAAATTTGGCAACTCCACTATAGACCCTACCTCCGGCGTGTATGTCCTGGGAAAAACAAGGTCCATGGAGATATTTCAATCACATATAGAAATGCCTAGTGTCAAAGTAAGCCTTACATATCAGTATCACAAACCCTTGGGGAGGCTCACATTTTTAAACCAATTCTTCAATATAGTGGTATCACCATACCATATGTCTTGAAAACTAAGTTCCACAAGTCTTAGTATCTCAAGGAGATAGGGTCTCAAAAAAAGTGTGAAGTAGTAGAAAAAGGTTGTACTCACTACCGATGCTAAGTCAGACTCAAGTGCCAGTTGTAATAGTAAATGATAGTACGCAGTGATAGGGTGTAAATTGGGTTAGAAACAAGAAAAAGGGTTGTACCAGGTGCTTGGCATATCGCGAGCCTAAAAGAAGTAGAAAAGACACTTTTGTTATTTTTATTAAATAGAAAATCCCAATTACTCCAGTTTTAGTCATTTTAGACATAATAAAGTGAAAATAGTCTCTAAGGCAAGACAGTGTCAGAAAATAGTAATAATAGGCCCCCTTCCTTAATATGCACTCTTAGAAGTTGAATCTCACAACGCTTACGCTGTATGAATTCATCGTTACAAGCAATATCTATAGCTATCATATGCCTTGTACAGGATAAGTTTAAGCTACAACTTGAAGAACTCAACACCCAGCCCAAACTCGAGGAGAAAATCCTAAGGATTAGCGATATAGTGCTAAGGTAGCATGATTACACTGCATGGTGAATAGGGTAAGCAGCACTGACAATACTGGATAGCATAAACACGCTGAAAGGGGAATAGGATGCATGGTGCCATCGATGCTGGTGGGGTGCGAACGAGCTAACTTAGGAAATAATATTTAGCACCATTAGTTCTGGGACAGAGGAATTGCTCTAGGAACTAGAAGGGTCAACCTAGTGCTGTAATGCAACAGAAAACCAACAATATTTCAATCTTTGAATGGGGCCTCGACCCCCCGACCCCCTATTATTTGACACACATAAAAAAATTAGTGCAAACATACCTGAAATAACATTTTGAATACAAAAGTGCAGTTGAAATCTAGATACGAGGTCATATAGGAGAAAAGTCTACCGAGTTAACACATAGGCTAAAATTTCCAAAAATCCACCCAACACCCATCACTGTGAACACCTCGGAAAGCAAACCAATAGTCTTTCTAACCCAAACTCAACATTTTGGAGCTAATGGAACAGTCTGATTGTTGATATGAAGTTGCAATCATTAAATGTTGACCAAAGTCAAACATTAAATTGGTGGCCCACTATTATCTCATCAAATGAGATAAAATCATGCTGAAAGCTCCTAAACCCGAATCAAAGGTCTATCTATACCAAAATCCATGCTCTAGAGTTAACAAAAATATCAAAAATTGATTTCGAGATCATCTTGTGTAATATTGACAACAATTAATGAGTATCTATGTTTTGTCTCTAAACAAGGAAAATGATATAAATCTAAGCCGAACTACTTGGGAGATGAACTATCGGTCCTATCGGGTAATAACTAACCTAGGGCAACTATCGAAATGCTTTAGAATTCAAAATAACATGTAAAACATAGAAATAACCATTAGATGCGCTATAGTAATAACTATTATAAAGGAATTTGGTACAAAATGTCAAGAAAATGAAGGAAATGCAGGGAAGGAAGGTTCATGAAGGCTAAAAAACTATGGATACTACATTTTCATGTCACTAATCGACCACCAAGGTGGGCTCCTCGATCCGATGGTGTCTCTATTGCACCTTATCTACTTATATCTCCCTTGATCTCAACCTCTTGACGTCTCTAGAAAAAATAGAAGTCAACTCCTCAACAAATGCTAGACTCTCGCCCAACTACATAGAATCTAAATAGAGCACATGTGAACAAAGAATATATTACCGGAGCATCGAAACATGGAAGACTTGATTAATTGTCGAATACATAGGAGGTAAGGCTAATTGGTAGGCAACATCACCAACTCTCTCCAGATTCTCAAACTGTGCAATATACCTGGGGCTAAGCTTTCCTTGCCTAACAAACCTCATAACACCACGCTTAGGAGATGCCAACAAGAAGACCCAATAACTAACTAAAAACTCTAAGACACAAAGATAATTATCCACGTAGCTCTTCTTCCTAATCTCGGATATATATGGTCTATCCTAAATAATCTGAACCCAGTCAAAAAATCTTGAAGAAAGTTTGTACTCTGAACCTTGGCCTCAAAATCATTAAATCACCTTATAGGAGACCTATACCGGCTACCATACAAATCCTCGAATGGTGCTGTTATGATGTTTTAGTGGTAACTATTACTATACACGAACTCTTCTAAGCACATATTGATCCCATGCATATTAAAATCTAACACACAAGCCCTCTACATGTCTTTGAGGACCTTAATAGTCCTCTTTAACTGACCATTGGTATGAGGGTGAAACGCTATACTCAACTGAAC
>JBDJHY010965477.1:0-13679 GCA_039654485.1 Withania somnifera
GCTTGTACTCATACTACACTTGCACTTGTGCAGATCCGAGTACAGGTCCTCGTACGTGATTCAGCTCGCTGATCGTTTGTTCCTCTTCAGATCAGAGTTTCAGGGTGAGCTTGGCGTGCAGCTTGATCCTGTTTCTCTTCAGTTGTATATTTTGATTATCTCCCTTGTATTTCGGAGACTTATGGATATTGTATATTTCTCCTCTTGTTGATCTATATTAGCGGTTCATTTGACATTGACATCGGGTCTTGGGTGTATTCCGTTAATTCCTTACTTCTTTACCTTTTCTTTTCATATTGTTCCGCATGAATTGCAGTAGTCCCCCGCTCTGGCTACGGACTACAGGGTTGGGTTCTCCTACTGGTGGTATAGTAGGTGCCATCATGATTCGAGAAATCGGATCGTGACACTATGTAAGGAGAATAACTATTTATAGATTTATAAAGAGACTTTTCCTAATCCAAGTAGGAAAATAAAAGGAAACTTTTGGTCCTTTGGAAGGCCAAAAAATGAGTCCACCTCCCACTTTTCCATAGAAAATAGGACCTTGAGTTCTAGTTAATTTGGACATGGGACCACAAAATTAATTTACTGAGCCTTCTTATTATAAAAATAATTTAAAATTAATTTAAATTATTCATACCATAATAAATTACAATATATTCTACTAAATGTTTGTAATTGCTCTCCTCTTTTTATATTAATTCTCCATTAGACACTTCTGTAGTTCCCCATGTTAAAATTAAAGATACTAATTAATAAATTAAATTACTGATTAATTTAATTTAATATTTAATTTTCTTTAGAACCCTAGTGAACTTATTTCATATGTCGGATTCATAAATCTACTTGCCGAGTTTACACAAAAAACTTATAAGCTTCTCGAAAAAAATGTATCATCATTCTCTATAAGGGACATGGATTCCATCTACTAACTTATTATTTCACCAATATATATTTATTATCATTCAACTTACCAAAAATATCGATCTATCTCGGAATCTCACCTTTTAATAAATCAAAACAGTAATCATTATATACAACTCATAATAGTTATATCAAGATTAAGAATATAAGTGCATTTAATAGTTTAGAGAATGTTTTTATCAGCCAGTCCAAAACATCTATCTCTACTCGGTCTTTATTCAATACATACAAAATGCACTAGCACGAGAAGTTGAACTATATCATTCTCGTAATAAACATAAATTATATTTAATCTTGTGTTATAATTATTCTGATAGTTTGTCCAAATTCTCATCTACAATTGTAAACTACAACTTTAACTTATAAGAACCGATGATTTAATCTTCTGTGTATAAGCTCAAACGTCATACACTAAATCATCTACTATATAAATTTAGGACACATATATGACGAAATGATCTATATAATATAACACTTTATTGAATTGAATAAATAAATAAACAATCGTTCAATAAATAATACTATATCGACACACATAGTTAATAGTAATCTTAACAATCTCCCACTTAGACTCACAACCATGCATCTACAACTCTAACACTCATTTCTTTTACATGCTTATCAAAAGGTTTTCCGCCATAAAGCTTTCGCAAAAGGATTTGCAAGGTTGTTTTCCAATGCAATCTTTGCCACCACCACATCTCCTATTTGTACTATGTCTCGAATCAAATGGTACTTGTGCTCAATGTGTTTTACCATCTTATGACTCTGTGTTTTTTTTTTTTTTGCAACTGCATCACTCTTGTCACAATAAATCATAAGCGGTGTTTCTATCGCGGGGATTACTGCCATGTCTTTTAGAAAGTTTTTGAGCCATACTGCCTCCTTAGCTGCCTCAGAGGCTGCTACACACTCGGCTTCCATGGTGGAATCAACAACATAAGTTTTCTTGATTCTCCTCCAAACAACTGATGCACCTCCCAAAGTAAACACATTTTCAGAGATCGATTTTCTAGCATCCTTGTCAGTCTGAAAATCTAAGTCTGTATACCCTATTGGCATTAACTCATTCAAATGCTATACTAACATATAATTTCTAGTCCTTTTCAGATACTTGATTATATGCTTAACTGTCGTCTAGTGCTTTCGTCCAGGATTAGACTAATATCTTCTAACCATGCCTACCTCATTAAAAATGTCAGGTCTAGTACATAATATAGCATACATTAGACTTCCCACAGCTTGCGCATAAGGAACTGCCTTCATATTTTCTATCTCCTTATCTGTATTAGGACATTGGTCCTTAGATAAAGAGATTCCATGTCTAAAAGAAACAAATCATTTCTTGTTCTCCCAGATCCTTCATATCAAAATTACAGGACAACAATTTCTTGACTGAATTTAACAAGCCCACATTATTTCCACTAATCAAGATATCATCTATATATAATACTAGAAATACCACTTGGTCTTCATTGCACTTCTTCTACACAAAAGACTCATCAAGACATTGCTTAAAAGAAAAAGTCCTGAATGCATTGTCAAAACAAGTATTCCATTACCTAGAAGCTTGCTTTAATCCATATATAAATCTTTTAAGCTTGCACTACATATATTCGTGTCCTTTTATAATAAAATATCTGGTTGTTGCATGTAAATGCTTTCATCAAGACTTCTTCCATTAAGGAAATCTCTATTGACATCCATATGCCAAATCTCATAGTCATAATGAGCATAAATGGATAAGAGAATTCTAATAGATTTAAGCATAGCTACTAGCGGAAAAGTTTTCTCATAATAGATTCCTTCTTTTTGAACAAATTCTTTCACAATAAGACTAGCTTTGTAAGTTTGCACTTTTTCATCTACTCTTGTCTTCTTCTTATAGGTCCACTTGCATCCAATTCATTTGACTTCATCTACAGGTAGTCTACAACATCTAGGCTTTATTTGAGTACATAGACTTTATGTTTTATTTCATGGCAACAATTTACTTTTCTGCATCTTTATCTTGTAGTGCTTCGTCGTAATTCACAGGCTCGGTATTCAACTCTTCAGGGATTCAGTCAAAATAATCTCCCAAAAGTGCATACTGAGATGGTTTTTTTTATCACTCTCTCATTACGGCTAGTCACTATAGGTGCAAGGGTAGGGTCAGGGGTTGCATCATTATGAATTTATGGTTGAACCACATCATTACGATTTTCATCCTTTAAGGCAATCGACTCAGTACCACTTCTACTATTTTGATGCAATTAATTTTCAAGAACTTGTACTTGTGGAACTACATGTCTATTAATATCTCTTCCACTACTAAATGCAATGGTATGTTAATTCCAACATCTGGAGTTTGAGCTTGGTTTTCGTCATGTTCAGTAGATTGATTTTTTGTTTCTTTGCTTAATTTTCTTAAAACTGATTTAATTCTGGAAATGTGGTTTGTTAAGAAATTATTTTCTAGAAACTTGGCGTTGGTACTTACAATGACATTTTTTTCTTTAGGATTATAAAATAGACTACCTTTCGTTCCTTTAGGGTACCCAAGTAAAATACATACTTCTGTTCTTAGTTCTAGTTTTTCTATCTTTCCTTTCAGCATGTACTGGATAACCCAAATACGAACATATTTCAGACTAGCCTTATGACCAATCCACAATTTCATAGGTGTCTTAGCTACATAGTTTATTATGTAATATCCCCAAAATTAAGAAAGCAAATTAGAATAACTCATCATAGATCTAACCATTTCTAAAAAAAATTCTTGTTTCTTCTTTTTACCACACCATTCTATTGTGGAGTACTAGGTGCAGACATTTGAGGCGTAATTCCTTGTTCAAATGAGTAACTAATAAACTATGTGGAGAGGTATTCGCCACCACGATCAGATTACAGTGACTAGATATATTTTTCATGACGTTTCTCAGTTTCTGTCTTGAACTCCTTGAATTTCTCAAAGCATTCAGAATTATGACGCAACAAATAAATACATCCATATTTTAAGTGATTATCAATGAAATTCACGAAATACTCATAACCACCTCTAACTTGAACATTCATTGGGTCACACAAATCAGAATGAATTAGCTCTAACTTTTCACTAGCTCTATTTCCTTTTGAGGAAAAAGTTATCTTAGTCATTTTTCTTCTAAACAAGATTCTCATGTTGATAGTGCCTGCACTTTTTAATGAACATAAAATTTCATCTCAAACCAACCTTGAAATCTTGTCTAGATTTATATGACATAGACAAAACTGCCACAAATAAGTCTCATCAAACTCAGAAAAACATTTGCTTTTATTTGAAAAATTAACATTATTCAGTTCTATGATTTGTTGTAGTTCAAGAGACATTAATAACAAAAATACCATAAATTAATGTACCAACAAAGATACAATGTCTATTATAACTATAACACAATCATTATCGGAAAAACTAACATCATAATCATCTCTCAAAATTCTAAAAACTGAAATTAAATTTCTTCTATTAATAGCAGGCGCATATAATGTGTATTTTAAAATTAAAACTCTACCACTTTCAAATAAAAATAATAGTATTTCCTAATGCTAAAGATGGAGCTGTTGAACCATCCGCTAGAAAAAACATCAACTTCACCTCTAGTTAGCTTGCACGTTTCCTGAATTCCCTGATTAATTTTACTGCTTGGCTAATAAAACTGGACAATTCACTTTTCAATGGCCTGACATTTTGCAATAAAAACACTTTTTCTTTGGCTTTTTCATGTCTCCGGTGGAGTTGCAACTGCTTTAACTTTGTGAGCCTTTTTCTTCTACTGTCCACCTTTAGGTTTAGAAGTAGAACATTTCTCAACAGTCATTGCCACAGATGGTGCCTGTTTTTTGATAATAGTCTCTGTCGCCTGTAGATCATTCAACAATTATTCCAAAGAGAGGTTCGTCTTGTTCATATTATAGCTCAGGCGTAACTGTTGAAAACTATCTGACAGAAATTGCAATATCATCTTAACCTGATTATCATTAGTGATTTTGGCTTCTAAGACATCTAGTTCATTCAGAAGACTCATCATTTTCAGAATATGGTCTCTGACAGAAGTGCTATCAGCCATCTTGGTGTTCATAAAAGTTCTCATGGCATTCTGCTTAGTTGAGCGACCTTGATCAACAAACATTTGTTTGACTCTTTAGGAATCTCATAAGAAGAGAGCTTAGCTTGATGTTGATGTTGCAGTATATTCGGTATTGAAGTCAGAATGTAGCACTGCGCCATCTCATCAACCATTTTTAATAAGCCTTCTTATTATGATCACTAGCTTATTTTCCAGGTTAAGGTGGACACTCTTCATGAAGTACAAATTTATATTTTTCAGCAGTTAACACAATGTCTCAGTTTCTTTTTCAGTCAGCATAGTTATGACCCTCGAGTTTATTTTGACCCAAAATAGTACTAAAAGAGGTAAAAAAAGATATTAAATTTGAGATTGAAAAATATTACAATGAATTAAAAAGCAGTCATATAAACATTGAATAATTCAAACTCATAATATACATATATATTCATGCATCTCAAATAATCAATCGATGGGGTTGGAGAATTATTCATTCAATACACATATATAATAACCGATTATTCACTCCATGAACTTTATATACCTAACTCAGATGGACAGTATATTGTTAGTTTAAGTCAAGTGAAAATCAAAACTCCAGTTACATTGATACAATCATATATTACTCAGTTTAAGAGAATTAATACAGATTATCAAACTAATAATTAAAAACATAGTGACTTGTAATAAATTTATCCAATATGGAGGAAGGTAGAAGACAACACATAAACTTAATACCTCATTACTATTTAATTGTGGTAATTATTCAAATGAACCTTTATTTTCAATTTTTTTTTCAAATATTTTTATATTAAATTTTTTTAGAAAAAAATAATATATCAAGATATCCATCACATTCAATAATAAGTGGATTTAATGCTCTTTTTTTTTATTATATTAAATAATATAACTAAAATTTCAATCAGAATTCTATAAGATATACACTGTCGTTTTCATGTGAAACGGGAGCTTTCTCTTGAAACGTACATAACCAAAATAGAATTTTCAAATTTCGGAGGCATCATTCAAGAAAAAACAATTCTTAAAAAAGATTAATCTCAGCAAATTAAAATTTCCTTGTAACCAGAAATATTGTGTATATTCGGTATTAGATAACCACATTGTTATTACATACATGTTTCGGGTAATCTATTATAAATACAAGCGTGACTCATGATGCCAATTGTTGAAAAATAACCACACAACGGAAGCATTTTCATGATCATACTTCTTACATGAAAAATAGACAACAAATACTAACATGTATTACATACAAAGTGTGTTGAAAATTAAGTCAAGGATTACCTCTTAAATATGAACAAATATTTTGAAGCAAATCTGACTCGAGTGATCTCAAATTCACAATTGAACTTCTCAATACTTGGGTGAATAAGTATTGTATAGAATACTAAGTTATGATTTAGGTTAGGATGACCCCTATTTATAGATTTATAGAGAAACTCCTCTCAATCTAAAGAGGAAAATAAAAGACGACTTTTTCTCCTTTTCAAAACAAAAAAAATTGGCCCACTTTTCTTTTCCCATAGAAAATAGAATTCCGAGTTATAGTTAATTTGGGCACTGCAGGGACCACAAAATTAATTTTATGAAACTTTCTATTATGAAAATAATTCAAAATAAATTAATTTGAATTATTTATACCATAATAAACTACAAATTATTCCACTAAAACTTCGTAATTGCACTCTTCTATTTTTATTTTGAAATTTTCATTAAACACTTATGTAATTCTCCATGTTAAGATTACAGATACTAATTAATAAATTAAATAACTAACGAATTTAGTTTAATGACTAATTTCCTTTAGAGCCTTGCTTAACTTATTTCACATGTCGGATTCATAAATCCACCGACCGGGTTTACACATGAAAACTTATGAACTTTTCGCAAAAGGCGTATCATCAATCTCTATACCGAGACATGAATTTCATCAACTAACTTATTATTTCACCAATATATATTAATTATCATTCAACTTACCAGGCATATCGATAAATGTAGAATCTCGCCTTTCAATAAATCAAAACAATAATCAATATATATACAGCTCATAATAGTTATATCAAGATTAAGAATATAAGTACATTTAATAGTTTAGAGAATATGTTTTTATCAGTCAGTCCAAAATATCTATTTCTAATTGGTCATAGTTCAAATACATACAAAGTGTACTAGTACGAGCAGTTAGAACTATACCATTCTTGTAATTAAGAAAAAATATATTTAATCTCGTGCTACAATCATTCTAATGGTTTGTCCAAATTCTCATCTATGATTGTGAAGTACAACTTTAACTTATAAAAATCGATGATTTAATCTTCTATGTATAAGCTTAAACTTTACACATTAAATCATCTACTATATAAGTTGAGGACACATATACGATAAAATGATCTAAATAATATAACACTTCATTGAATTTAATAAATAAATAAGCAATAGTTCAAAAAATAATACTATATCAAGATGCACTGTTAATAGTATATCCTAACAATCTCCCATTTAGACTCATAACCATGCATCTACAATTCTAGCATCCATTTCTTCTATATGCTTATCAAAAGGCTTTTGTGAAAGGGTCTACAAGGTTGTTTTCTAATGTAATCTTCGCTACCACCATATCTTTTCTTTGTACTATGTCTCGGATCAAGTGGTACTTATGCTTAATATATTTTTCCTTTTTATGACTCCATAATTTTTTTGAATTTGCAACTGCACCACTATTGTTACAATAAATCATAGGTGCTTTTATCACAAAGACAACTGCCAAGTATTTTAGAAAGTTTCTGAGCCATACTGCCTCAGAGGCTTCTATATACTCGACTTCTATGGTGGAATCAGCAACACAAGTTTGCTTGATGCTCCTCCAAACAATGGATACACCTCCCAAAGTAAACACATTTCTGGAGGTCGATTTTTTAGAGTTCTTGTCAGACCAGAAATCTGAGTTTGTATAACCTATTGGCATTAACTCATTAGAATGGTATATTAGCATGCATTCCCAAGCCCTTTTCAAATACTTGATTATTATTATTATATACTTGATTATATGTTTAACTTTCGTCCAATGTTCTCGTCCATGATTAGAATGATATCTTCTAACCATGCCTACCGCATAACAAATGTAAGGTTTAGTACACAACATAACATACATCAGGCTTCCTACAGCTGACGCATAAGAAACTGCCTTCATGCTTTTTATCTCCTTATCTATCTTAGTACATTAATCCTTAGATAAGGAGATTCCATGTATTAAAGGGAGAAATCCTTTCTTGGATATGCTTGTGAACCTGTAAGAATTGTATCAATATAAAGAGCTTGTGATAAGCCTAATATCTTTTTCTTGCGATCATGAAGAACCTTGATCCCAAGGACCTTCATATCAACATTAATAGACAACCATTCCTTGACTGAATTTAACAATCCACATTATTTTGTACGAGCAAGATAACATTTACATACAATACTAAAAATGCCACTTTTTTCCCATTTCACTTCTTGTACACACAAGACTCATCAAGACATTGCTCAAAATCAAAGGTCTTGACTGTATTGTCAAAAAAAGTATTCATGTCCTAAAAGCTGCTTTAATCCATGAATGGAAATTTTAATCTTGCCAAACATGTGTTCTTGTCCTTTTTTAATGAAACTGTCTGGTTGCTCCATGTAAATGCTTTCATCAAGACTTCCATGAATGAAAACTGTCTTGACATTCATTTGCCAAATCTTATAGTCATAATGAGCAATAATGTATAAGAGAGTTCTAATAGATTTAAGCATAGCTACTAGCGAAAAAGTTTCCTCATAATGGATTCCTTCTTTTTGAGTAAACCCTTTTGCAACAAGCCTAACTTTGTAAGTTTGCACTTTTCCTTCTATTCCTCTCTTCTTCTTATAGACCCACTTGCATCCAATGGTTTTAATTCCATCTACAGGTGGTAATACAAGATCCCATACTTTATTTAAGTACATAAACTCTATTTTTGATTTCATGACAACAATCCACTTTTCTGCATCTTTATCCTGTAGTATTTCGTCGTAATTTACAAGCTCGGTATTCAACTCTTTAGGAATTCTATCAGAAGACTATTCCAAGAGTATATACCAAAATGGTTTTCTTATTACTCTCCCACAACAACTAGTCACTACAGGTGCAGGGCTAGGGTCAGGGCCTACATCATAATAATCTTGTGGTTGAACCACATCATTTGTAGAATTTTCATCCTCTAATGCAATCGTCTCAGTACTACTCCCACTACTTTGATGCAATGGATTTTCAGGAACTTGTATTTGTGGAACTATATGTCTATTAACATCTCTCCCACTACTTAAATGCAATAGTATGTTAATTCCAATATTTGAGGTTTGAGCTTGATTTTCATTATGTTCGATAGATTGACTACTGATTTCTTTGCTTAATTTCCATAAATTAATTTACTTTTATGAACATGGTTTGTAAAGAAATTCTTTTCTACAAACTTGACATTAGTGCTTACAATGACCTTCTTTTCTTTTGTATCATAAAACAGACTATCTTTCGTTCCTTTAGGGTATCAAATAAAGACACATACTTCTATTCTTGATTCTAATTTTTCTGTCTTTCATTTCAGCTCACGTGCTGGACAATCCCAAATTCAAACTAGGCTTATAGCCAGTCCATAATTTCATAGGTGTCTTAGGTACATATTTAGAAGGAACTAAGTTTAGAATGTAATTTGCAGTTTCTAATGTGTATCCCTAAAATCAAAAAGGTAAATAAGAATAACTCATCATAGATCAATTCATTTTTAAAAGAGTCTTATTTTTTTTTGACACACCATTTTTTGTGGAGTTCTAGGTGCTGACATTTTAGACGTAATTTTCTGTTATGATAAGTAACTAATGAATTTTATGGAGATGTATTCGCCTCCACCACGATCAGATTGCATTGACTTCTTTAGCTTTGCGATCCCTTTTTTTTTCTTCTGTCCACCTTTAGGTTTAGAAGCAGAACCTTTCTCAGTATTCATTTTCATAGGTGGTTCCTATTTTGTAATAATAATCTTTGCCTCCTGTACCTCATTCAACAGTTGTGCCAAAGAGAGGTTCATCTTGTACATATTATAGTTCAGAAAAAACTGTTGAAAACTATCTGGTAGGAATTGAAATATCATCTCAAGCTGAGTATTGTTGTCGATTTCATTCCCTAAAACCTCTAGCTCATTCAGAAGAGTCATCATCTTCAGAATATGGTCTTTAACAAGAGTGTTATCAACTATCTTGGTGTCCATAAGAGCTCTCATGGCTTTTTACTTAGTTAAGCGACCTTAGTCAGCAAATATTTTCTTGAGACTCTATAGGATCTCATAAACAGAGTGCATAGCTTGATGTTGATATTGCTGTAAATTCAATGTTGAAGCCAGAATATAGTACTGCGCCATCTCATAAGCCTTGGGCATTTCTGATAAGCCTTCTTATCATCATTATTAGCTCCAACATCAGGTTTAAGTTGACATTCTTCATGAATACAAATTTATATTCCTCAATAGTTAATACAATGTCTAGGTTTCTTCTCCGATCAACATAATTATGATCCGCAAATTTATTTTGACCCAAAATAGTGCTAAAGGAAGTAAATGGAGGTATATCTAATTTGAGATTGAAAAATATTACAATAGATCAACAAAATAGTCATATAAACATTGAATGATTCAAACTCATCATATACATACATATTCATGCATCTCAAACAGACAATCGATGAGATCGGAGAACTACCCATACAATACACATATATAATGACCGATTATTCACTCCATGAACTTTTCAAACCTAACTTAGATGGAGAGTATACTATTAGTTTAAGGAAAGTGAAAATAAAAATCCTAGTGACATTGATCCAATCATATATTACTCACGTTAGTAGAGTTAATACAGATAATCAAACTAACAATTGAATATGTAGTGACTTGCATTAAATTTATTCGATATGGAGGAAGGTATATGCCAACACATAAACTTAATACTTGATTACTATTTAATTATGTTAATTATTCGATTGAACTTTTCTAATCAAATATTTTCTTTTTAAATTTTTTCTAAAAAAAGTATTATATCAAGATATCCAGTATATTCAATAACAAGTGAATTTAATCACCTCTTTCTATTATATCAATTAATTTAAATAAAGTTTCAATCACAATTCTAGAAGGTATATTCTGCCATTCATATATGAAACTGAAACTTTGTATTGAATCGTACATAACCAAACTAGGATTTTCAAGTTTCAAAGGTAACATTCAAGAAAAAAGTATACAAAAAGAATTAAAACTCGGCACACCATTATATTAATAGCCAAAATTGTATGTATATTTGTACACATTTATTACATAAATGATCTAGGTAATCTATTATAGATGCAACCGTGGCTCATGATGCCAATTGTTGGAAAATAATCACACAGCTGAAGCATTTCCATGATCTTAATGCTTACATAAATAATAGACAACAAATACCAACATGTATTAAATATAAAGTGTGCTGAAAATTAAATCAAGAATTACCTCTTGAAGCATGAACAAATATCTTGAAGTAAATCCAGCTCCAGTTTTATGATCTTCTTCAATGATCCCAATTTCACAATTGAACTCTCTCAATACTTGGTGGACAAATATATTGTGTAGAATACTAAATTATGATTCTATGTTAGGAGGATCCCTATTTATAGATTTATAGAGAGACTTCTCTAGATCCAAATAGGAAAATAAAAAGCAATTTTCCTTCTAAGAAGAAGAGGAAAACCAGCCAACACCCCTATTCCCATAGAAATTAGGATTCTAACTTCGAGTTAATTTAGGCACTGTCGGGACTACATAATTAATTTACTGAGACTTTCTATTATGAAAATAATTCAAAAAAATTTTTTGAATTATTCTTCCCATAATAAATTATAAATTATTCAACTAGAAATTCGTAATTGCACTCCTCCTCTTTCTATATTTTGAAATTTCACATTAAACACTTACATAATTCAACATGTTAAGATTATAGATACTAATTAATAAGTTAAATTATTGACAAATTTAATTTAATAATAAATTTTCTTTCGAACTCTCCTTCACCTATTTCATATGTAAGATTCATAAATCCACTAGTCGGATTTACACATGAAAACTTATAAGCTTCTCATAAAAGGCATATCATCAATATCTATGCCAAGACATGGATTTCATCAACTAACTTATTATTTCACCAATATATATTTATTATCATTCAACTTACCAAACATATCAATCCATCTCAGAATTTCACCTTTTAATAACTCAAAATTTCAGTTAAAATGTAATAGAAGTCCATATACTAAAGTAGTAGACATATACTAAAATGGTAAATATTTTTCATATGATTTTTTTCCTATTGTACGGACTTCTTATCCAAGGAAAAAAAAAAACAGAACTTTCTCAGATCATCTTAAACTTGTTTTCCCGAGAAACAATGGTCGCTAATTACATGTCCCTTTAATTTCGAACTCAAGAGGAAAAAGCAAAGATCAGATCGGATTTCACCTGTTTGATACCTTCATGCTTTGTCTCTAAACTACCATCTACCCCTTTACTGTGCATCTTCTTATTTTATTCTTTGTTCTGCATTCATAAAATCTACGATAATGCTTGACATCGAGGAATATATATAAATAATTATGGGAAGAACTCTTCAGCATTAAAAAATCAACCGGAGAACCAAATAGAAAATATGAACATATTGACATATTTAAGAAAATTTCATATACATGAAGAGATAATGAATATCGTAGCTCCCCTTACTATCAAATAGAAACACTTCACAGTCATATTCGTAGCTCCCCTTACTATCAAATAGAAACACTTCACAGTCAACAATTAAAAATAATGAGACAAAGATCCTAAGTTTCCCGATAATCCATGATAATTTTATGTAAACTCTACTTCAAATAATTACAAATGCCTGTATTTGTCACATGGAAATTAATATGTTAGACTAAAGGATAACAAAATAAGACGAATATGCATACTCGTTCAAAACTAAGAATGGAACACCTAGCAGAGCATCAACAAAATCGTATGTGTTAAATTTTTATAGAGAACAATAATATATCAATTGACAAAAGAATATTAACAGAAAATTTAAGGAAAAATTTGAGAAAATAAAAACATACTTGAAGTAACAAAATCCCAGTCCCACTCCCATTATGAAGCAATAATGAACGTTGGATGATCAATATTATTGTGCTGAATTGCTTATATTAATAGTCGAAGATGTCAAGCAAAACAGTTATTTCAAAAGCTAAAGTGTCAAAAATCAATAAAACTTACAACAACAAAGAAATCTTTGTTCGATTCAACACTTAAGTTGCAAAACCCTGGCTCCGTGGAATGTGGTAAACTGGGGAAAAAACAGTGTAATCCTCAGGATGAGATGAAAAAGGCATGCAACCCATCAAACATGAATATTCATACCGTGTAAAATTTCTTCTCGGTGACATTAATATTTTTGTAAATAGCATAATTCTCACAACATGACAATACAGTAAAGTAAATTCACCAAGCATAGAACTGCATACCGTTAGAATTTCTTCTCAGAATCATTGATATTTTACTGTCGTGGTTGATATCCGTTGAATTGTAA
>JBDJHY010965477.1:13696-24664 GCA_039654485.1 Withania somnifera
GGAGTTAATACGGATTTTTTTTGGGGGGGGGGGGGGTAGAGGGAAGAATATGTTATTTATTTGTAATTAGTCGCGACTATTGATTAATTTTTTTAAGAAAAAAAAAATTGTATTGAATTCCTTAGAGAGCGCCACATCACCGGGCCGGAGACTCTCTTTTATAGATATATAGATTGTTGTGCCATATTTTTCCTTAATTTCAAAAATCCTTTTGTTGTTGGATTTTTGGCACTTGTATCTAGGATTATGAGAATTTGATGATGACATGACACCCGATCTTCTCAACCAAAGGTTGAGGTAATGGGATTACCTCGTCCTTCCAGCGGAGTCTGATGTGATGAAATTATCTAAGTCTTTTCGGTTATATGTGATGTGATTAAATGGCTTGATATTGCCAGCAAAGTTTGAGGTGACAGGTAGTACATGATGTAGCTAGCCCCCATAGGTCCTGACTACACCAATAATGATAGGTGTGTACTGTGGGTTGATTTATTATTGTGGTATTGACTTTTATATGTTTTATTAATTAAGATAGTGTGCCTCTTGAAAATGATGAGAACTGATCGGAATGTCTTTATTGATGATGGTTTTAAAAGAATCGACGGTTCTGGATTAGATAGGTATTGATAATTTGTCTGAACATTTCAGAACCTACTTTATAAGGATGTACCCTTTCTACAGTGGCTGAAATTGTGAAGTAGGGACTGATATGCTTACTAGACATAGTAGGGTATTGGAATTAGTCTAAACCTTTCAGAACCTATCCTGTAAGTTTTGGATGTACCCTTCTTATCAGGGATGGACTTGTGAGGTAGGGACTGATATGGACATTAAACTTGAGTATCCATACTTTGTTACCTTGGCCTACTTTCGCTAATTGATTTCACGAGTCTAACTCTCGATTGCATCAGATGTATCAATTCTACCACAATTAGACTTATAAAATAGGAACTAACAAGGAATTATAGACTTTGTCTACAAAGGCCATAGTACAATGAGTGGGGTTTACCCCATGAGTCGTGGAATGGACTCAGGGAGAGAGGCTTGGGTCCGAATGGGATAAGGATGAGATGGTATACTAGGTACGACTTAGATAGATTTTGGTTGGTTGTTGACACATTTGTTGAGTTGGATGTACTGCCTCGATTAATGTTATTGTTGATGTGGACCTAGTTTTTATTGTAGTAGACACTTGGTTCTGTTGATTTATTAGTAGTTATATTGTAGTGTTTATTACTGTTATTGCCCCTATGCTCTGTATCTATCATTTACTTTTATTTTAAACTGCTAGTGTTGTAAAGATTTATATCTCAGAGTCTGGAGAATTGTGATTGGGATTATTGGAGTAGTTGGTGATTCTTCACTGTTTTATTTTAGTTCCTGGTCAGGGATACTTGTTGGGTACCCGTTATTTATTAGATACTTACTCTCTTTCTTTTCTACACTTTTATAGGCATAGAGTCTGACACAGTTTGATCTCTTTTCTTCTGATCAAGTCTGAGGCTCGAGAAGTTTAAAGAGTTGAGTTAGCTATTTATCATCCGACAGATGCCCAAACTCTTTTATTTATGTATTCGATCCTACTTGAGGATCCTAGACATTTGAGACTTATTTATTTCTTGTTGTCTATGTATTTCTTATGTTTAGAGGCATGTATACAATGACACCAGTTTTTGGATAGTTATGTATTTGGATTTATATATCGTATCGTATTTTCTTCTCTATGATGCATTACTTTCTGCATCTACCCCTGTATAATTGTATAGGCTTACCTATCTAGGTGGATTAAGGCAGGTGTCACAACCCGATTTCTTGAATCATGATGACACCTACTATACCACTAGTAGGAGATCCAACCCCATAATCCAAAGCTGAAGCAGAGGACTACTATATC
The DNA here is from genome assembly GCA_039654485.1 of Withania somnifera. Lineage (NCBI taxonomy): Eukaryota > Viridiplantae > Streptophyta > Magnoliopsida > Solanales > Solanaceae > Withania > Withania somnifera. The sequence continues at coordinate 15,591 of JBDJHY010965477.1, forward strand.
AAATGCGGAAAGCACAAGTGTAATAAACAGTATATGGATGAATAAAGAAGAAGTAATATGAATTAAAATAAATGCCCAAAACCCGGTATTAGTGTAATAGGAACCACTAAGTACAGAACAAAAAATCAAAATGGCTAATACAACTGTATCTCCGAAAATACATAGACATCAAAAGAAATACTGATGCTGAAGAGACGCAGGAAAATTTGAACGCCAAGCTCATCCTGAATCTCAGAAAATCAATGTAGTCTGCATGACCAACAATCTGTTATTAAGCTCGGGCACCTATACTCGGATCTGCACATATGCAAATGTAGTATGAGTACAAGCAGTCGAAGCAACCCATACCTAGTAGGCTTCGAGGGCCTACCAGGCACATAATAATAATAAAAATAGTAAATAACGGAAGAAAATAAATAGGGTCACAGAAGCAAATAATACATCAAGGGAGCTAGCTACTTAAATAAGAATCAAGTAACAAGTAGACATGTATTGCTAGCTAATCACATAACAGAATTTTAGGAAAAAAAGAAAAACATACCCGGAATATGTGGAACACCATATGTGAATAACAATACAATAAACAAGAGTCAAAAGAAGACAGGAGGAGAACATGGACGGTGTATCAGTAACCTTAAGTAAAGGATGAATAAATGAATAATAATATAAGGCATAATATCCCACATAACATGAAGTATCAATTAACCAATAATAACAACTAAATAGTAATAATAATACTAAAGTAATACATATAAATGCTTTCAAGTCCCCGAGACAGGAGCGCAACATACACAGAAACACACATTCACCGTAGGCCTTACATCTCAGTCAAGGTACACTGAAGAAGACAAGTGTAGAAAAAGAGATAGCCCCACGGAGCCTACCTGTTGTCCAATGATAAAGCGTTGCAAGCTCATGAATAATACTCCGACTGATATCAAACAATCTCCAAATTCTATAAAACTTGCGTAAAAGTATTCCATATGTCAATATGAGCCTAACGGTATAATTTATACTAAACTTCAAACTTGGCCTAAAATTAGGCCTAAAATAGACCGACGGGCCCCTCTTGTGGAACTGGAAACAAACCTCACCATGGAGTTTTTATTATCACTAGGAACCCGTGCTCCAAAATTGAGCATAATTCGAGCATGGGGAAGGCCTTAAACATCCAAAAAAAATTTGATTAAAAAGGGGTCAAAGATTCAAGCTTAAGAAATTAAACGAGGAAATTCGCCGAAGTAACTATACTACGAAGTGAAATAAACTCAAGAGACAATAATTTATCCAATAATACATGAATTAATTGGAAAATTTTAAGTTTTCACAATTAGGTCCATTAATGGAGGAAAACTTCAACTTTCAGGGACTAAAACGGAGAAGACTTACCAATAGTGGAAGAAGACGTGGAGAATCTTTAAAACTTTTCCACAAATTTTGATGGAGTTTCCCAGTAGAAATCACATAGGAAAAAAAGGAGAAACTGAGAAAATGGTTGAAAAATAAACTAAAAAATCAAGGCTCTGCTGTTTTAACTAGCTGCAATTAAGCGCATTCGCGCTAATTATAATTTTTTAAAATTTAATTTAATTTTCTTTTCTATGATCATGCTAATTAATTAATTAATTACTTTTTTTTACTGCGATCGCACTCCAAGAGAGCGATGACGCTTATTGCAAAATAAATTACAACTGCAAAATTTTTTAACTAGGGCATGAAACTGAAACAAAGTCCAACAGTAACAAACCAAATATGTATTTTGAGTGAAAACACATTACAGACTCATCTATTATATAATCGAAATTGGGATATGATATCGTTTTGGGAAAATGTTGACCAAGTCAACCATTTAGCTTAAAACCATAAAATTTCCACCAAGACCTCAAAAATACAGTGACAAGTTCGGGAAGTGAACCAACACCTCCATTAGCCTAAAATCACCATTCTGGAGCTGATTAAAGTATTAAAATTTTGATCTGAAACTCCGAACACCAAATTACCTCTCAAGCTCCAACTTAGTCCTTAAACTTAACTAAAATCCACAAATGAGTACAAATTGCAAATGAAAACTTCAAAATAGAAACTTAAGGTCAATCTTGACTCTGTTTGGCATTCCGGAGCTAACAGAATTGTTGGAATTTAATTCCAAGCTCATCTTCAAGGAAAATTGAATTTAGTCAATGAGTACTTAGTTTTAGGCTCTAAAATAGGCAATTTGAGATATTTCTCAACTGAGCCGCCAGGGAATCGAACTAACGGTCTTAGCAAGTCATAAATGACTTGAGAACTCTACTGAAATTCTTTAGAATACAAAATATCACGTATTTCTCACAAATGACCATGAGGGTTATTATAGTAGGGGCCGCACACCTTAGGATTTTGCATCATGATAAGTTGGTATCAGATATCTAGGTTCATGGGTCTCAAATGTGTACACGCAAAGGTTTAGTAGAGTCTTACATATCAGTGTGGAGATATCCTATACTTATCTTCGAGAGGTTATAAAATCTTTAGAAAGATATTCCCTTCATTCTTTCATTCTTGTCTTGTGTTATGTCTGTCCATATTTTGAGTTGAGGTTTGTTTTGATTGTAGATAGATAGGACCAAGTCTGTGGTAAGAGGAGACGTTGTCCCTACTAAGGAGACACCAACTAGGGGCCGGGGAAGTGCTAGAGGATCGGACTGAGTCAGAGCCTGAGGTGCCGCTCCTGTGAGAAGCTAGGCTAGGGTAGTATCCCTGAAGACAGATATTCCTAATATTGAGGGGAAGGTAGCTCTAGAAATTGCTATTGTTCCATTTCTTCTGGAGGTATTACTTAAAGTATTGGAGACCATAGCTCATGGTGGGTTACAACTGGTAAACCCTGGGTTCTCAGGATGTATCGGGGATCAAACCCTAGACCAGCATCAACAAGTTCCTATTGGGTATGATCATGTGGAACAACCACCCATTGTTCACAGAGATGAGGGTATATAGTTTTTGGGTGTTGAGGCCCTAGTTGTTTTTGGAGCATCTATGTAAGATGACAAACAATGTCATTAAGAAATGTTTAGGAAGATGGATCCTTCAGCATTTCAAAGTGACAGACCAGATGAGGTTGTTGAGTTTTTAGCTACTTGTAGAGTTGTTAAAGAGTGTGAGGTTGGAAGATTCACATGGGGTATTATACACATCCTTACAATTGTGTGGTCCAGCCCGACAATGGTAGTTATCCTATGTGGAACATAAACAAGATGAGACACCTCTTGTTGTTTGAGATGAGTTTTCTTAGGCTTTCTATAATAAATATATCCCTTTGAGTGTGAGCGAGGACAAAGTAGATTTGACACCTTGGTCCAGGAGGTATGATAGTATCAGAGTGTGAGACCTGGTTTTATTGTTTATCAAGGTATTCTAGCTCACTTCTTACGGATCTAATTGAGAGGATTCATTATTTTATTTGTGGATTGTTATATACTATTCACATGGTAGTATTTTGATTGGCCCATCATGGGTAATCTTTTGCATATATAGTTGGTGCAACCAAGGATGCTGAGTTAATTAAGCAAAAGTAGTTTAAGGATACTAGGGGAAAGAGAACCCATACATCTAGTCAGTTTTCTGGTGCAGTATCTGGGAGAGGGTTCTCTTATAGGTAAAGGAGGAGTTGTTATCCACCCTTCCATATTGCATTTAAGGCAGCTATGCAGGCTTCAAAGATAGAATTACTAGTCATGGGATCTCTAGTCCAGATCATCTTCCTTGGGGTTTGTCAGTAGATGCAGTTAAAACGTGGTGGCTATTCAGGGCCTAGCGATTCATCCCTGTTGGTTTCAAATTTGAGGTCTTATTTTATTTTTGGAGATCCAAGGTCTTGTTTTATTTGTAGAGATCCGATTCACTTAATGAGACAGTGCCTGCAATCTAATTATAGTCCCTATCCTAATTCACAGTATCCATCTAGATCACTAGTACCTCCAGTGAGGGGTCAGAGCAGAGTACAGTCTGTATAGTTGGTCAAGTTTCTGGTGGAGGTGATAATAGAGCCATAGTTCCTTAGGTACTAGTAAAGGAGATGCTCCTTCCAATAGAGGAAGAGGTTATTATTCATTACCATGTAGACCAAAGGCCGAGGAATCAGATGCAGTGATTACAAGTTCTATTTCTAGTATACCTGCTTCAGTATTATTTAATCATGGATCTACATATTCTTATGTGTATACATGTTTTTATACTGGATTTGGTATGATGAATGATTCCCTCTCAGTCCTTTTGCATGTTACTACACCCGTAGGAGATTCTTTAGTGGTGGATCGGGTGTACCGATCCCGTGTTGTTTATGTGGCTGTATGACACTTGGATAGACTTGATCATACTGGACATGGTAAATTTTAATGTTATTTTGGGTATCGATTAGCTTTCTCCTCACTATATAATCATGGATTGTTATTCTAAAACAATTACTCTAGATATGCCTGGTATTCTGAAGATCTAATAAATAGATTATAGGGGTTCTTATCCTGGTAGCGTGATTTATTTCCTCCATGCTAGCTGTTGGTTGTTAGAAGTTGTCTCTTTTATTTGGCTATTATTCGAGATACCAGTTATCACGACCCAAAAACTGCTCGTAATGGAACCTGTCTTAACCCACCTGGACAAGTAAGCCTCAGAACATCCAACAAGGGTAAATGCGGAAATAATGAATCAGAGAGAGGATAAGAAGGTATAAAACAAAAATCTAACTTTAAAACCAACCACTCAGAAATTGGTGTCACTGTGTACAAGCCTCAAAACATAGGGAATACATAGCTGAAAGAAAATACATATGTTTCAAATGTCTAAGTTCCTCAAGTAGGATCAAATACATCAATAAAAGAGTTTGGGTATCTGCTAGATGAAAAACAATTATCTCTAGAACTCTCAAAAGACGCCTTATACTATGATATGTGGAAAATCAAATCAATCTTCCATGGGTTTAGAACCTACGCACATGTAGAAAAGCAAGAAGTGAGTACCAAATATAAACAATTGGTACTCAACAAGTATCCTTGGATGGCCCTGAAATACGACAGTGACGAGCACCACTACCCTGACATCCCGACCACAATCTTCCACACTATGAGCATGAATCAGTACAACACCAACAATTTATAATGAAAGTAAATGATAGATACAAGACATAGGGAATCAACAATGAACAAACAACTACTTAACATAACCAACAGTAACAACGATCTAAAGACAAGTAATGAAATATCCGTACCAAGTCGTATGGACTATCATCGCTATAAAATATCAATACCATCTCAAGAGGGCATCTCACGAAGTAGGTAATAACATCAATAGTATATCCAAAATCAATAATCCACAAGTATCTAAAAAACACTCCCAGCCTATCTAAAGTACAAACCTCCTAAATAGAGTCAACTCACAACTCGTAGGGAATTCCCACTAGTTGTGGAATAAATGGGTAAAGGGAGTCCATCATCATTCATCTCAGTCCCCAGTACACAAATCCACCCGTGGTAGGAATGGTACATCCAATGTAACCAAATAATGTATTCCTAGACAAGATTTTAAAAAGACTAGGCTAAGGTAAAAAACTCTACTCAAGTCTATATCTATGTCAGTCCTTAACACACAAGTCCACCCGTAATAGGAAGGGTACACCGTGGGGAGGATTCTGAAGTGGTTAGACCAACACTAATCCTTAACACATAAATAATCCATAAATAGTTCATAATCAATACATATCCATCTTATAACCAGTGCATAAACATTTTGTAACTTGTATATAACCATATCATAACTAATACATAATCATCTTATAACCGATGTATAATCATCTCATAACTAATACATAATAAATCTAATCATTGTGTATAAGCATCAAACATAACCAATCTGTACCTTCCTTTGGCGCTCCAGTCAGTCCCAAACTCACAAGTCCATCCGCTATAGAAAGGGTACATCCAATGCTGTTGAGAAATGGACTTGTAGGGTAGATTCTAAATGGATAAGCTGAGATATAAGAATAATAAAATGAACCAATTTGTCATCATGAAACAACTATCATCGGTCCATCCGAGTGTAGGTCCTCCTTCTCAAGTTAATCCATGACTCATGGGAGAATCTCACTCGCTATCTACTAACTCAAGAAAGGGTCTTTTACACTCATATCAGTTTCCAACATCCAAGTCAACCCATAATAGGAAGAGTACATGTGAAGATATCGAGAAATAGACTTGTAGGATGGGTTCGTATCTATTCATAATAATATATCTCAAGTTCCATATAAATAAAGAACTAGAAATACTGGGAATTGCACATTAGTCCTTAATTCGTTAGTCAAATATCTACATTATGACCATGTCAAAAATTGTACCTCGACCCTTTCCTTTCAAATCGTATGTCAATATCATTACCATGATGGAAAATGCACCTAGGCCCTGTCCTATTTGTATTATAATCAAAATAATGGCAATACCGAAAGCCATACACCCTTTTAAAAAATTGAGAAGATTTCATGAAATTCAAGTTACCTATAGCTTGGGGATCCAAAATATCAAGTTTAATCACATAAAGAGTTCAATTTGATATCCCATAAATAAATTTAATTTACTAAAAGAATGAATTTTAACCCGCAAAGTTATTCTTGTAAAACATGAGAAATAAAGATGAACCCATATTTAGAATTTCATAAATAATAGGTATTTTTTTGGAAAATATTACGGTATTTTGGTTGAAATATTACCAAGGATCTTGAATTTTTGAAACTCATCCAAATGATAAAATAGTTTCTAAGGTGTTTAACAAGGGTTTTGGTGCATTAAATAAGGCTAAAGTCGTACTAGGGTTGCATATAAACAAGGGAGTAAGTGAAAGTCCCAAATTAGCCTTTAGAGTCATTACATCATCCACCACTAAAAACCATATTCATCCTCAAAGATAAAGAGATAAAAAGACTGAATCCTTAAAAGTTGTGGATATATGGCACTTGTATCAGACCCAATCTCCTATGTAGTCTTCAAAACTTAGTGATGCTTCCATTTAACCTTTACTAAAGAAATTTCCTTAGTTCTTAACCTCCCAAACCTACCTTTCCAAAATAGCTACAGGCTCCTCCCTATAGGTCAAATCTAGTTCTAATGTTATAGGCTCATAATAAATCAGAAAAAACAGTATGTACAGGACAACTGTATCTGTGTCCAAGCTGTGACAATATAAAAAAGTTTTTACCAATAAACTCAGTGATATATCAATACTCAACTAGAATTACTACCTTCATATAAATAATAAAAGTAATTGAGGGATTACAACCAGCTCAACAAATATATCAACGAACAACCAAAATCAATCTAAATTGTACTAAGAATAATATCACATAATTAGCTCATTTGGAGGCAAGCCTCACTCCTTGAGTTCATAGTTCATTTCATAACTCATAGGGTGAACCCCACTCATTGGTACTATGTCCTCGTAGGTAGAGACTATAATAACTTGTTAGTTCCCACTTCATAAGTCTGATTGGTAGGAAGGGTATATCCAATGCAATCGAGAGTAAATACTAACTAGAATAGGCCACGGTAACCAAAGGAATGGTACTTAAGTCTAGTGTACATATCAAGTCCTGAAGGTTGTGTTAGGGACATCCGAAGCCCTAATATTTAACTAATGGTAAACCGACCTCATATAAATATTTGAAAACACTGAAGAACCATAGAGATGATCAAATAAATCAGCATTCCTAGGAAGGGAATACATATTATCTATATAACCCTGTTAAACTACCTATAGTCAGTGCACATCGTCATCGACCCATCCTTCTTCCAAACAAACAAAACAGGAGCACCCCATGGTGTTACATTTGGTCTGATGAAGCCCTTATTAATAAAATCTTGTAATTGCTTATTCAATTCCTTTAACTCAGTTGTATCCATACAATACAGAGGAATATAAATAGGTTAGGTGCCCGACTCTATGTTAGTAGCCAAACCTACATCCTAATCATGGGGAAAACCTGAAATATAAGTAAAGAGGACATCCATAACTCACAAATGATTGATAATGAATCCAAAGAAGTATCAACACTGGTATCTCGAATAATGGAAAAAATAAGAGAGGCAACCTAGATGAATCATCCTCTAGGCAAGAAAGAAGGAGATCACTCTACTAGATGAGAACCCCTAGAACCTCTCCACTAAATTTTTGAAATGACAAGTATATATAGAGTATCTCTCTTAGAAAAATAATCCAAGGCCTTATTGTGAGCATAAAGCAAATATATACAAAAAATAACGTTAAAATCCACTATGTCAAGGATGATCAAGTCCACACAAGTGTTACACCCTACCACAAAAACACCACAAGATCAGTACACCCAATCCACCACTAAAGAGTCTCCTATGGGTATAGAAACAAACAAGGAAATTGATAGAGTATCACCCGTCATATTAAATCTAAAAGCAAAATCTAAAGGCACATAAGAATATATAGATCTAAGATTAAATAATACTGATGTCGGTTAATGGTACACTGGAATGATACCTGTAATTATTGAAATGAGTCCCTCACTTGAAAAGAATTGTGATGAAAACTTTAGATGATCCACATTTCTATAAGTAAATCAAGACCTGGTGACATAGGCTACAGTAATGAACCCAAAAAACCATCATAAACTAGCTATATGAACAGATGCACTACTGCAACCATTGCATCATACAACCAGAACCTTTGAAATTTTTTTCACCAAACCCTTACTAGATATGCCAAGTCAAATACTCCTCATACAATTATTGAAATTATCCATACCACCTCAGACTTAAGATAAGAAAATCTTTCCCATGACTTACCGTACTTGTTGTTCTTCTAGTTAACATTTTGGCACTCTGCAACTTCAATTTTTCCTTATATCAATGATATAAACATCCATTCAAATATCAAACTATGGAATCCTTGTTGACATACTCACTTCGGGTGACTATAGTAGGAACTCTAACATTAATTTGAGAAACAACACCCTCATAATATGCTAAGTATTCCATCTATGGTAGGTTGTACCATAATGTTAAATGTTATCAGGTACATCACTC